>QRFJ01002588.1:106632-182611 GCA_006176705.1 Cocos nucifera | reverse complement strand
CCAGAGGAGCTTGGACTTATGGAGGAGTTCGGCCGAAGAAAAAACTCGAGAGAAGTTCGGCTCCTGTAGGCGCCTGGCTGGAACGACGCGGAGAGAGTTCGGCTCTTGCGGGAGTCTGACTGAAGCTCAGCGGTTGAGTTCGGCTAAAGTCCGGCTACTGGAAGTCTAAGGAGCTCGGCTGCTAAGTAGCTCGGCCGGCTGAAGGAGTTCGGTCCGAACGCTGGGAGTCCGAAGGAGCTCGGTCGCTGGGGAGTCCGAAAGAGCCCAGCCGCTGAGGAGTCCGAAGGAGCTCGGTCGCTAACGAGTCCGAAGGAGCTCGACCGCTGAGGAATCCAAAAAAGCTCGACCGCTAAACAGTTCGGCCGGCTGTAACAGTTTGGCCAAGATCCAGCTGGACACCGAACTTGACTTCGAAAGGAGCGGGATTTATCTCCAACAGTAAGGAAAGGGCTTATCGATGCTAGTCTTCTTTTCGATAATTTTTTTCTTTATTTTTGAGATTATTTTAGTTTCAATATATCAAGGTATTGCAAATTATCTTTTAAATAGATCTATTTTATCCAATCAAGGGACGCATGATGAAGTTTTTTCAACGACAAAGTACCCATAAAATCTTGTTATTCTCAAGGACATGTAACAGAGGGATCCAAGTATTTATCACCATAAGATGCCGTCATCAAAGGTATTCAATGTTGGATTCCAGTGAATTAATCAGTTTGAATTCTACTCTCATCTTGTTTTTCGCCAGACTTCTTCTAGTCTAGGTCTTAGAAAAAGGAAAATTATCGCCTTATTGCATTACAATTTCAGCATAATATTATCTGCTAAATTCATCTTACTATATAATCCATGGAAATGTTGTGTGCTAGTTAAGTAATTCTAGAAGCTAAAATGAGGCTTTGGTTTCTTTTGTGCACAAATGGGCTCCTTGTAACAGGTGACACCAACATCTCCATGCCACACTGCCAGTAGTCTAGAAGTCCGGAATCATGATTTGAAGCCTCTTAGAAAGCTTTGGCATTAAAATCCTCACTAATAAAAAGCCCAAATAATTTGGGCTTGGTTTAAGCTTATAAAAATATTTTAAGATTAGACTTGATTAGAAATTAAATTAAAATTTAATTTAATAAAATTATTAGTTGAACTAAGATCTAATTTAATTGAATTAAATAAATTTTAATTTAATTTGATCTAAAAATCAAGTTGAACTAAATAAAATTAAAAGTTCTAGTGAGATCAGAACCATTCAATCTCCACGCACTTCTTACAAAATTTTATTTAATTTTTTATGCAATCTCTACTTTTTAGAGAGAGGACATGCATCCATATAGTTCTTGAATGGTAGTTGATTGACGACCAAGTTAAAATAAATTAATTATTTTAATTTTAAATTTTATTAGATTTTGGTTTATTGTTATCGTATGTAGACTTCAGGCTGGGTTCTCTAATCATCATCCATCCTATTAATTAACATCGGTATATTTTATTTCTTTCTTCTGTACTCTAGCGGTGCACCAGCCCTCGGGATAATGAGTTTCTAAAAGGGAAAAGCGTTTCTTTAAAGCACCAAGCTTTAAGTTTTAAGGGAGTTAATGGGCTCGACGTGGTCCTGACCCATAATTTAGGCTGATCAGAATCCAACCATTTAGGCTTAATGATCTGGGATTCCAGGTCATCCGTATGGCGCTTCATTTTATGGGTTGTATCTATTCTTGAGCTCTGTAAACGGGTGATCTTGACAGAAAAAAAAGGGAAAAATCCAATCAGACTGGCCTATCTTGATGGTCCATTACAATTGCAGAACTTTTTGATTTACTACTGGTCTTATAAATATTTACTAAATTATTAGCTCGGATCAGATTTATTCTATTTAGGGTTTGTTCCAGCAGAAATCACGTCTGTTGGTCCACCCAGCCTGCATCTTTTAGGAGCCCGTCCAAGTTTCAACCTAAATACCAGCCATAGGTCTGTCGGCTCGAGAAGAAAAAAAGAGGTCCATGAAGAATTTTTTATCCCCATAAAATTTCATTCATATGAGCTATGCTTAAGTGGGCTGCCCAATCCACGAATCCAGCATGATATACCCAAACGGGTGCATATTTTTATCCCATGAATCTGGATTTTATTAGGCCTATGCTAAGTGTACAACTTCTTTGGTCCAGTAACTTAGATGGCACCTCTAATGAGACGGTCAATCTCTACAATCTTAGCTTATTATTCTTGATAATTATAAACCCTCAAGTTGGATGTCTATCATATTATATTTGGTCATTGAATCAACCTGGTTTTTGCCATCACAAAAATCGGTCTGGACACCCAGCAATCTAAAAGTCCACAATCTTGATCCAATCTGCGGTTTTGCTAACGTTCTTCTCTCCTTAATGGCGCCATACCCAGGTGGGTAGATAAGATGTGAGAAATGGTGTTAGGGTGACAAAAGAGAAAAAATGCACCGCTTTATAGATTGGATCATGTGGTGTAATTAATAATGAAGTAAGCATTTACTGCAACTCAATTTTTTTTTAAAAAAAAAATTAAAGAAAATATTTATTTTTTTTTCCCTTCAAGACGCCATCTTTTACTCTATTTTACTCATGTTTGGCCATGATGTAATAAATAATAATAGGGCATCATAACAATAAGGATATCATAGAAAATAATAGAATGCCATAATAATGGTATGGCATGCATAATAATGATGTGATATCTTTTTATATTCTATAAATAATTATCAAAAAATAATATTATTGATACACGATATCATACCAAGCAATAAAATGTCTATCCGAGCTATCATACGATTCATAAGAAATAATATAAGATATCAGAAAGTAATAATAGTTTTCTTTCTTTGTTGCATAACATCAATCTACATTACTTTCTGTGTTTGTATATGATATCCTGTTAGTTATTATAACTTTTCATGTCTTAAAGTGAAAGACATTTTCATTGAAAAAAAATTTTAAAAAAAATTGAGATATATTAAATACTTGCTCTGTCATTAATTGTGCTATGTAGCCCAATCTGATGAAGCAGTATACTTTTTCTTTATTGGAGATGATAGATAAAAAATTTCTTCTAGACAAAATATAAGGCTAATCTGAATATCGAGCAAGATCTAAGAAAACCACACTAGACTTGAAATTATATATTTTTATATGTTAACTATATTAAATAATTATATATTATAATAAAATAATAATATATTATAATGCACTTAGTTTATAATAATGAGGCGAAAAAGAAAAATGGACTTGGGATTGGCTTTACAAGATTTTGGACCAAGACCGGGCGAGGGAGCTTGGCTCGACCAGATATTTGATCAAAGACCATGATTTCATCAATTCATTTCATGAGAAGATAAAAAGGAAGTCCAAGTCACAATTCTACTTTTGCCGGTATTGACCTCTCTTTCTTTCTTGTAAACAATACCTTTCTCATTTCTAAATATATCTGGATTTGATGAACCTCACCAACAACCAATAAAATTACAAATATTAGGCAGGAGTTTGAGGCTTCAAAATACTTTAGTCGTGCGTGCTTCAAAAGAATGATCGTACTTGCTGACGTGATTGCTGATGTTTCCGACCGGTTCGAATTCCCTCTCAAGCTAAGATCCACGAGACTTCGTCTTTTGACATGTTATGATTAATGGAGAAAGAAATGAAAACCCAAGAAGACTATGACGTGGCATTCCATGTTGCTGCGGGCAACCATCAGGGGAAACTTGGGGCTCCAACTTGGACTTGGAAGATGATCTCTTCGACTTGGAACATACCTAATGTACTACTATTATTTTGGAGCAAGTAGTTAACCGGAGATAAACCTTGGCACTTGAGTAGCCGCCCGATTAGGTATTTTAACAATGGATTACATTTTTATCCATGTCATTTATATTTACAAAGGTACTATTATTAATGCATGCAATATATATATATATATATGCTGGTTAGTCTATTGGAAGAATCATACATTGCATGCAATATATGATTCATTCTCTCTCCCTATCCCACTCCACGCATGCAAAAACGCACAAACTCACAAATCCAAATCAAAGACGGCGATTTCATCAATTCATTTCATGAGAAGATAAAAGCAAGTCCAAGTCACCAAACCACAACTACTTTGGCCGGTACTGACCTCCCTTTCTTTCTTTCTTTCTTGTAAAGAATGACCTTTTCATTTCTAAATGCCTCTGGATTTGATGAACCCCACCAACAACCAATAAAATAACAAATATTAGGCAGGAGTTTGAGGCTTCAAAACACTCCACAAACGTTAGTTGCGCATGCTTCAAAAGAATGATCGTACTTGCTGACGTCCATACCTCGTGGTTGCTGATGTTTCTGACCGGTTCAAATTCCCCCCCATGACCCTTCGTCTTTGACGACTCATGAATGAGAAAGAAATGAAAGCCCAAGTAGACCTTGACATGGCACTCCATATTGCTGTGGGCAAGCATCAGGGAAACTTGGGGCTCCGAGTTGGACTTGGAAAATGACCTCTTTGACTTGGAACATACCTAACGTACTATTATTATATTTTTTGTAGCTAGTAGCAAGTCTGAGATAAACCTTGGCACTTGACCAGCCACCCGGTTAGAAATGAAAGACTAGTAGGTGACAGATTCCATTCAAGGGATGCAATTCACACTCAATAAATTGACGAGTTGAGATTCCTCCATCAGTCCCTTTTCATACGACGTTGCATTTTTCAATTGAACCCTTGCCAAATTAATCAACTTCCTTTTTGGTTTTTTACATCTTAATCCATGTCATTAATCTTTACAAAGGTAGTCTTAACTTAATTAATCATGTTCGTCACAGACGATTCTTTTTTTTTCGATTTTACTCTTTGCTAAGTTATGTCCTATGATTTTCTCTAATGAAATAACTGTAGTCATCTACTTGCGATGAGATGGCTTTTTCCTCTTTCAACCATACATTATCTTTAATGCATGCAATACATGCTCCACACCATAAAAAAAAAAAAAAATTTAAGTTTCATATCAAGCTAATAATAATAGCCTGGCTAGCGATGGTTGGTTAGTCTACAAGAATATATGATTTCGGGGTTTATCCTATCAGTTTTTAACTTTCAACATCAACTCCTTACCCCACCCCATCCTAGCAACCACTTCAAAAGGACGAAAAGAAGTTAGATTGTTGAAGAATAGTCTTGCATCGAATAGGCTAAGGACTCCAGTAATGCTTATATACTCGTGGGTCTATTCATCTACTAATTTAAATATTTGGATTTAGTCTTAATATGTTATGCTTTGGGTTCCATCGAATGCTGATTATATTCCACGGGCTCTACATGTGAGAGAAGGTGCTGAAGACTGGAATTCCTAATTCTTTGAAGTCTAGTTTTCAAGGCATCTATTGACATTTGGCCGTGCAACATGATCCTTTACATCCGTGTATCTGCCGTTCGATGTCCCCCAATTTGATGTACTGCAAGATCTACAGCACCAAGTATACTGGTGCCAATAGGCAGAGCAGCACTCTGGATCAGGTGGAGTGGTGCTAGGAGGGGTATGGGGTGGCTCCCCGGATCAGGTAGAGCGAGAGCGGCGCTCGAGATGCCTGAAGTGAGACTAACGACTACCATCTTTTTAAGCAATATGGGACAGGGTGCCTTTGATATATTGCGTCCGCATTTGAGTAAAGGGAACAAAAATCTATTCTGCTACCCTCCACGGTATCCTATCTGGGACAGGGTTCCTTTCTGTGGGCCTTTTTCAGATTCTTTGATCAAACCGTTAGGCATCGTAGCACGGAAAATTCTTTGCACACGGGCGGTGAAGCCCATGGGCACCACCTGTGATTGTTCCATGCATGGAGCATAAGCACGGTATTCAAATATATATATGTGTCAATCATCATGGATGGTGCATGCGAGATGAACCACGGGCGGTGCACAAAGTATTTCCCATCCTAGCACATCAACCAATTGTTTTAGGTCCAAATAAGCAAGAGATACTGTTACGGTGGTAACATAAATGCTTCGGATCGTCCGATTGGTATCAAAAATATTTCGACTCGGTTGGTATTCGTTAACGTTTTAAGGACAAGAAAGTTATTATGATGCCATCCTAACTGATAGTCGATCCTCAGAAGGAGATCCTAGCTATTTTATCTGAAAATGGTTCAGATAATGTTTGTAACTTATAGATCGTCTCGGATAGACAGTTCATCTACATTCTCACATGCTTATCTCACGGGTTAATAGTAGTATAGTTGTCATCCAGCCACGAATAAGTTATTTTCCACTCGGCCTCAATTATCGAAGGTAGATAAGGCATCCCAATCCCACTAATAATGTGCTTCCATTCAGAAAAGACATCTCTGATCTCGTCACGAGGCATCAACAATCCAAGATTCGCAGAACAGCGAAACGGCCATCTAAAGCTTCCTTACAAATACCATAAATTTCGAGGATTCAAGTAAGCAAAAAAAATTCTTCTCTGAGAATCCATTATTACTTGACTGTTTTGACTTGAGCATCGAAGGATCCTCATCGGAGTCAAATCTTCTTGCTCGAACTTATTTTATAGATCACTTCAACATCCCTGCGAGAAGCCGACCACTCCATTCCCAAAATATATAATTTTCAACAACAACAGATAGAGAAATGATCTATCTTTTGAAAATGCTATCTAAGAAGGCATCGTCATGTCTTAATTACGTCGTTGACGCTACTTCTCAACAAGCAGATTTTTGGATTGAAGATCATGTTCAGTCCCCAGTAATAGAAGCTGACGACTCCGTCCCAAAGCATATAATTTTTGACAATAATGGATACCTTTTCGATGAATTCTGTGCTCCGAACTCGGTCCAATTGAATAGCACCTTGTACCAGCCCACCAAAATATGCGTTCCCATGATCTGCCCATGAGTTCCGCTCATGCCATTACAAGTTAATTTCATGGATGTGCATGATGCTTTGTGTTTCCCATATATTTTCTTGCTTTATTTAGTTGCTGGGGTTCTCTTCACATGGCACATCCCTATGCATGTTAAAGTAACTTTAGGTAAACTCATTTCTCCTTCACTGAAAAATAGCAGTTGTGCCTATATAATTTTGTGGTTCATAAGAATATATCTAATGAATTCAACAAGAAACATTGAAACAATTTGAATTTTCATAAAAAATGTAAAAAAGGTAACTTTAGAAGTATGTTATGCTAGCTATAACACCAAGGTTGACCAATATTTGACCCACCGTAACAAAAGTGACTATTAGATGTATTTTTAAGTGCTATTATAAATTAAAAAGAATATTACAAATATCTTTATCAAAATTTTTATGGTACTTTTTCATGTACCATTTCAAGATGGTATTGGTAATTAAATATCAATATTTTAATATATATATTATATTTAATCTTTTTAAAAAATAATTTTTTTATAAAAATTAAAACTTAACTTAATTTATTTAATTTTTTATGTTCTAAGTTTTATGGTTCCAATATTTTAAAAAAATTGACTTTTGTGCATCAGTATATTCTAGGAGTAAAAGTGGTATGGATAATATTTATCTGGATTTATTTTCATATATGAATCAATCCAAATATGGATAGAAATTTGAGAATTTGATTATATCCATATCCATCAAAAAAATATATATATAGATATTGATAGATAACTATTGGATCCATATCCAAATATTCAAATTTACCTATAATTCTATATAATTTTATATAGTATTTATTAATTTTTAAGAGAAATATATAATCATATAAACATACTATTCACTTGATTTATCTTCTATGTAGTAATATTCTTGATTTTATAGCCATAAAATTTAATTATCTAATTTATATCCATAATTATATCTACACTTTTAGCATCCAAATTATATATATATTTATTTAAAATAAATATAGATATAAATTTTTGCATCCAAATTCCATCCGATTTCAGCCTTACTATATTCATATATAGTTTAAGAATAGTTAAATCATGATTACTTTTATTTATTTCATAATAAAAGTAATAACAAATTTTTATAATAAAAATGTTAATATTCTTATATTATTTTTTTATCTTAAATATTTTCTATTCTTAATATTTTAAAATAAGTTTGATCAAACCAATGATCTATTTATAGTAAACAAAGAATATATATGTATATGATAACATATTTGATGAGATCAGTGTGATCAAACCAAGCTCTATATAAAAAAAAAAAATTATTATAGATATATAGATGGATTGGACTCCGATCGATCGGATTCTAATCCATATCCCATGATGAGCAAAATATTTTTCTTATCGCATGGGCTCAAACTTGTACCATGAAGATCAGCTTGACCCGTTATTTGATCAACTCCACTAGCTCCATAATCTCCCCTCCCCGCCTCCACGCATGCAAAAACATACAAACTCACGAATCCATGTCAAAGACGGGGATTTCATCGATTCATTTCGTGAGAAGAAAAAAAAAAAAAAAGGAAGTCCAAGTCACTAAAGCACAACTACTTTGGCTAGTGTTGACCATGCCTTCTTGTAAACAATACCTTTCTTATCTCTAAATATCTTTAGGTTTGATGAACCCCACCAACGACCAATAAAATAACAAATATTAGGCAGGAGTTTGGGGCTTCAAAATATTCCACAAACATTAGTCGTGGTTGCTGATGTTTCTGACCGGTTCGAATTCCCTCTCAAGCTAAGATAGTCTCGTCTTTTGACATGTTATGATTAATGGAGAGAGAAATGAAAACCCAAGAAGACTATGACGTGGCATTCCATTCCATTCCAGGTTGCTGCGGGCAACCATGAATGAAACTTGAGGCTCCAACTTGGAGCGAAATGAAAGACTAGTAGGTCACAGATTCCATGCAATTCACACTACGTAGATTGACAAGTTGAGATTCCTCCATCAGTCCCTTTTCATACTAAGTTGCATTATTCATTGAACCCTTGCCAAATTAATCTACTTCTTGGTTTTTTAACAATGGATTACATCTTTATCCATGTCATTTATATTTACAAAGATAGTTAACTAAACCACTTAGACTTTTCTTTTCATGTGACCAAGTTTTCTTGAAGTTTTATGCACTCATCATTGAGATAATAAAAACATATGCATACACTCAAGAGGAAAAAGTAGGAAATAAAAATAGAAAAAACTTTCCTTGATACGTATAGCTCTTCGATGTAGTCTTACCTCAATCATTTTCACTACAGACAAATATATTTTTTATTTTACTGTCTGCTAAGTTATGTCCTATGATTTTCTCTAATGAAAGATTCATAGTCATCTACTTGATGATGAGATGGCTTTTTCCTCTTTCAGTCGTGATTCATCATCTTTAATGTATGCAATATATGCTCCACGCTGTTAGAAGAAATTTAAGTTTCACACCAAGCTAATAATAGCCTTGCTAACTTTGATTTCGATAGTTGGTTAGTCTATAAGAATTTATGATTTTAGGATTTATCTTATCCATTTTTAACTTTCTGCACCAACTCCGTATTTTAGTTGTTCTACCATATTATCATATCCCGCCCCAACTTAGCAACCACATCAAAAGAAAAGAATTTTTTTTGATGGAAATGGAGGCTAAGAATATAAGCCCACCCACCAGCATTTATTAAAGAAAAGAATGTACAACGATGGGGATTAGAGGGAGAGAGGAGTTAAGAAACAAAGAGTAGGGTTTTAAAATATGAGTTTTTATACTAAGGGGGTTGTTTACGGTGTCGATAAAAAGAAGAAGCAATCCATCAAGGAGATGAACCGAGAAAAATGAGAGAATGCTACACTAAAAGGATGTCCCACTTCTTGGATGATTCTTTGCATCAAATCCTGCCTTTTGCTTCAGCTGGCTGTTGAGCTATGAATGTGTTTCAGAAGTGGCTCCAGTAGTGTTTTGACTGAATTTTGATATTTTTCTTGGTGCTGTGATATCCAACTGTGTAGAAAAAGAGATGCTCTTTATAATAGTTTAGTAGGTGATACTGCTTCAAAATTAAAGGTTCTATTATTTCTCTCTTTCTAAATGCTCTAGCAAAGGACTGTAATTAAGCAGTCAAAAGTAAGTTTTTGTGGCTTATGAGCAGGCATTTCTCTCCAAGATGTCCACATACTTTCAATACTAGTTGGGATAGATGAGATGTTAGAGTGATCCATAAGTTTTCCCCATATCTGTTTGGTGTAGTTACATTTTAAAAATATTTGAGATACTATTTCTTCCTCTGAGATGCAGAGATAGCAAGCTTCAGGGGACTTCAATTTTCACTTTCTCATATTATCCATTGTTAGAATTTTATCTGATAGATGAGCCAATTGAATATTTTTACTTTTTCTAGAAGGGGCAATATCCAATTGACGTGTGCAAAGTGAGATATCATTCCACCATGACTAAAGAATTGATAACTATTTTTGATTGAAAAAATTCCGTTGCCGCTCCATTTCCACTTTGCTCCTTTTTGCAAATTGAATTTGACTAATCAATGGTAGAAAGTATTGGAGTTCTTCTTGCATACGAGATGTTAACAAGAAAGAGAATTATTAAGCTACTGATGTAAAGTCTACGAGTGTAACCTTTTGCGAGGATGAAAGATTATAAGGGAATAGGAATTGAATTTTCAGCGGGATTCCACCATTCCAAGTATCATGCTAGAATGAAATATTTTGGCCATTTTTAGGTGAGATTGTAGAGGAAGATAGGAAGCTTTGCAAACCTTATGAATGTCCTTCCAAGAAGAAGAAGCTGAACTTATGCGCTGAATAAGTGTTGATGAAGGTGGATGGTATGAGTAATGAAGTTTTTGTATTAGCTTTCTCCATTGGCTGTCTTCCACATTGAAGAAATGCCACCACCATTTGTGCAGCAAGGTAAGGTTGAAGAGTTGTAAGTTGATTACTCCAAGCCCTCCTAGGAATTTTGGACGATAGATCTGTTTCCAATTGACCAAAAAGGAGCCTTTACTGCCTATCTTGTTCCCTTTCCATAAGAAAAGTCTTCTTCTTTTGTCAATTTTCTTGATGATTTCTTTTGGTAATTGGTGTGCACTCATCCAATATGTAGGAATGGAGGATATAACTATTGAAAAATATGTTCCAAAGCCAATCATCAGTCTGTTGATGGTTGAGCTATATTATATCTATAATTAATTTATTAATAAATAAAATATATTTTTAATATTTTCATCATAAAGTATTCATCTTCTAACGAACTCTATTATTATGATAAAGTTCTTAGGATTATTTATCTTTGATAAAGAGAGAATTTATCGATTAGTCCTTAAATTTATTCACGATAAAATGATAGACTGTTAATTAGGACGACAACGTCTATCGAGCATAGGTTGCTGTATGCCATATAAGTTGGTTGTCCTCTTAATCAAAAAATATAAAGATACTGATATGGCATATAGATAAGATATATGGGTACATCATCATTGAACGTGATCAACTTCAGAGCATTCTGCTATCAAAAATATCTCTGATGGGATATAGGTATAAGTATCCCTTACACCTTAGATCACCTCAGTGACTTGCAAGCAACTCACCATGCTTTGGTATCGGACAAACTGAATTTTGAATTTAGTAATGGAAGGCTTCTGGGCATAGTCAAATATTTGCAAAGTCAGAGTATGATTAAGATAGAATTGACCACTTCAAGAGTTGGAGAATAATGTATCACTGTATTTCAATATAGCAAAATTTTAGCCAGGATAATCCATCAGATGAATTTGATATTTTAAAATATAATGTGGACAACCTGATTAGAATTGACAGTTGAACTCTGAGGTATCCTACGAGCATTTTGATCAAAAGGATGAATTATATGAAAACTATATCCGCATAGATTCTAAGAATATTTTCTACACATTCGACCTATCCAACCATCGTGTATCATTACTAGATGGTTATTTCGATTGATATAGAAATCTATTTCTATACTACCAACTTAGGTTCGGACCTATAAGATCACACACATTAGAGCTCACGATCTGATTGGATGGTTGATCAATGATTAAGAATCATTCTAGGATTAAATGATCAATACGATTGATCTTTAATCTAGCACAAGTGTTGCAGGAAGGTCGATTAGTAATTCGAATACTATTTGACTTAATTTGATTAATCCAAATAATTGAGATTAAATTTAATTAAATATAATTTAATTAAATTTAATTTGGGCTTGATTGGATCAAGTCTAATTGGCTTATTGGATAAGCCAAGTGCAAAAAAAATAATTAGTCCTAGTTCAACTAGGACTTGGATGAATTCAATTTTTTAATTTGATTAAAAAATTAAATTAAAATTTAATTTAATTTAATTTAATTTTTAATTATATTAGAATCTAATTTAATTTGGTTTATTTAATTTTAATTTAATTTAATTTAAGAAACCATATTTCAAGTCATAGATGGAATCCTAGTGAGACTAGGATTCCACCTTGCACCATCTTAGCCCTCCACGCCCCATGCCCTATTTCTTCTCTTATTTTGTGTGACAAATCCCTTTCTCCCTGATCTTCATGCATGCCCCCGCTCTCTCTCTCTCATATGGTAATTGGATGGAGGACCAAGTCTAAGAGGGAGTTTGTTTTGATTTTGGATTCTATGAGGTAGAATCCTAACAAACCTAAACTCTTCCCAATAGGTGTCATCCCCTCTCTTTATTATTTTCTCTCTTATTTCATGTGAGAAAGGCTCTTTTTTGTGCACCCCTCCTTGTTGGTACATGCCAAAAATATTAGAGGGGGCTCCCAAGAGTTAGGTGCCCCTTGACTTACCCTATTTGACCTTTTCTTGTCTAGTATTTGACCTAGATAAGAACTCTTTTTTTTCTATATATTTTGGATGAATTTTGGCTTAAAATTTTTGTGGAACATAGACCTTTAGGAGAGTTTTGGAGTGTTCAAAAATCATAGGAAGAGGGTCCTTGGGCATTGGGGTTCCATAGATACCAAACTAGGTATTTAGGTGAGAGAAAAGAGAAGAAGAAGAGGTTCTTCTTCTAGGGCTATTTTAATTTTCTCTTCTCCTCCTTCTTTTGAGATTTTTTTAAGAAAATATTAGATCTAAAATATATTCTCTTCCTTCTGATATTTTGAAGAGTCTGAGTCTCGAAAAAGAAAGCATCGAATCGATCGTTAAAAAAAGATCAGCACAGTACTAGCATACTGTGCTGATTTTCTGCATCAGGATCTCAGATCGTGTTCATGAGCTCGTGTGGATGACTCCTAGAGGTCGGAAGCATGTGCGGCTTGTAACTTTATCCTCAAGCCTAGATCAGCAAGTTAGAATATCTAACTTGCTCAGGTGTCAGATTTAATCTGTTATTCTATAGCTACATTAGATGTAGTATTGTAGCATGTTGATGAGATCAACATGTTAATCTTTCCTTTGTATTTTTAAGTTTTGATTTAATATCATGTCTTGATCATATAATAAATCTTAGATCTAGGATATTTTTATATTTATTTAAATAAATATTTAATTTATTTAAATTTTTTGCTACATGATCTTGAAAAAGTTTCAAGATCTATCCGTAAAATTTTAGATCCGATTTCTTTAATTGGTATTAGAGCAAGGTTCTTATTACATGATTTTCTTGAGCATGTTTAGATTACTTATTAGATTAGATCTAATTTATAATTTAATATTAAATTTAAAATTAAAAATTTAGATCTCACGAACTGCTATAAGATTGTCCTACTGTAAGGTTTACCCTTTACAGTGAAAAGGTTATCCTAGTTCATGATAATCTGCTCCTAATCAAAAATTTATTAGATTTGATCTAATTTTATTTATGATTTAATAGATTTAAAATAATTTTAGATCTAAAAATAAAAATTTTAGATTGTATGAACTGATCTTATAAGATTGTCCTTCTGTAAGATTTACCTCTTACAATGAAAAGATTATCCTAGTACATGCTAATCTAAAACATTGATTATAAAATTTTAGATTAGATCTAAAAATTTTATAATTTAATTAAAAATATTTTAATCTAATTTTAATCATCATAAATATGTTAGATTTGATCTAAGTTGATTTATGATTGATTGGTGTTGAAACTATTTTAATTACATGAACCTGTTTAGATTAGATCTAAACTAGATTCATGTTCATGTTACTTGTATTTTGATTATGAATCAAACATACAACTTAGTTGGTAGAATCATATTATAAAAATATTTTATAAATATAAAAATTATTTTTAAAAAGTCGAACCCCAACCCTCAGCTCATAACTTAATTAAGAATTAAGAAGTTATTTGATTAGGATCTAGGATTGTAAATTGAAAATCCTAAAACATGATTCATAACATATTGGGTTAAATTGGTTAGTGGGAATTAGATCCATTAATTAAATTAGACCTAGGGTTAGATTAAAAAATAGACTTAATTAGAGAATTAACTAAATTTAATCAATTATTGTCTTAGATTAGATCAAGGATTTTCTAGATAAATTATAATAGTTGTAGTTGATCAAGTCTATGTCTTTAATGAGACCTAGATTAAAAAATAGACTTAATTAGAGAATTAACTAAATCTAATCAATTATTGTCTTAGATTAGATCAAGAATTTTCTAGATAAATTATAATAGTTGTAGTTGATCAAGTCTATGTCTTTAATGAGACCCAAGATAGACTTGATTTTTGGCTACGCGGTCTAGCACGAACTATTAGATTGATCTAATTGAAACTAATTAAATCAGTTGATCTCTAAGATAAATCAGATCGGTGGTCTTTAATTAACAGTCCGCTTATCTGATCATTTCTAATGATGTCTAGGCAAGCTTTGGCAGACCCTCCCACTAATCAAACTTATCTGGCCTCTTGATGAGATTATATTTTAATCAGATTATTTGATAATTTGAGTTGACCCATGTCAACTAGGTAAATCAGTGTGACTGATTTAGTTGCTCCTAAACCAGTCTATTAATGATCTTCCTTAATATAACTTGGTGAAGCCAATGGGAGGATCATTATAAGCTAGTTTATCTTACCTTCTTTTTTTAAATCAAATCAATTAAATCTTCTAAAATTATTAGGTCCATACAATAAAATAGTTATTATGATAACTACATCATAGCCTCCCATTAAGTGGATGATAATAGATCCATTAGTTGGATAATCATTGGAGGCCTATAGGCCTGATGCTTATCTGCTAATGAAATTATCATTCATAATATGATTTCTTGGCCACGTCTCTCTAAATGGTGGTTAGATTGATCAACCATAGTTGGGCTTAATCATTCATTAGTTAGATGGACCAAGTATGATCATGTTAATGGTTGGACCTAATCGAAGTTTTCAGTAGATGCCCTAGCCTACTGAAAAGATATTCGAGGCAAAATTAAATTACTAAAAATTATTTGAAGAAATAATTGATTATGAACCTATCCTTAGATGTACATGGGTTGACAAACCATAGTTGAGCTTGTATGTAGTCTATATGGATTCTAGTATCCACTAAGAAATTAGGATAATTCCTCGAATTGAAGGTAGAGACTATCAGTTCGAATAAAATAGTAGAAAAACCTTTTGATTAAAGTCTAAATCTTTAAGTTTAATGAATCAATTACTAATTAGGCTTTTGGTTCTTCTTTATGCAGTTAAATCCAAACCATAGTTGCTCTATTCACTGTTCGACAGTGATTAACTTATGGAATCCAACTTCGATAATAAGTATCGAAAGTTGAATGTTATTCAGCAGCACAATGTAGTTTATGCTGGGCCTCTATATCCAATTTAAACATAAGATCCAGGAATAATCTAGATCAGGCAGAGTGCTTCTATTGTAAGAAGCAGGAGCATTGAAAAAGAAACTATCCTCAGTATTTAATGACCCCAACAAGCTGAATAAGAGAGATGAGTAAGTAGTTGCTAATCAAGGATGTTATATGATAACACCTTATAATTTCTCTATTTATGATATTTTTACTTGGATATTGAATACCGAAAGTTCAGTCTATATTTGCAATACGTTGCAAGAACTTCAAATTAGTAGAAAATTTAAAAATAATGGACGATTTCTAAATGTTGGAGATAGAAGGTCTGTTCCAGTTCTAGCTATGAAAATAGTTCAACTTATTCTCAATATTAATATCATTTTTTAAATGAATATCATTATTGTCCTTTCTAATGAATATAATCTTTGTTGGCCTTTTGGCCAAAGATGGTTATCATTTATCTATAAAGAAGGATTATTATGATATCATTATGAATGATATTACAATAATGCAAGAATAATAAAAAAATAATATTTATATTTTATCACAGCACATGAGTGTAATGTACACTTCTAGAAAATACTCTAGATTAGATAATATCTCTAATATCTACCTATGATATTGTAGGCTAGGTCATATAAACAAGAACATGATAAATAAGTTGACTTAAGAAAAAATTCTCGAAGTTAGTGATTATGAATCACTTTTAATCTATGAATCTTGCCTTCTTGGTAAAATAAATAAGTCACCTTTTACTGAAAAAGATAAGAGAGTTACTGAGCTCTTAGGTCTAGTACATACTGATGTATGTGGACTAATGAGCATAGGTGCCAGAGATGGATATTTCTACTTCATTACTTTTATAGATGATCTATCTAGGTATGGATATATTTATCTAATGAAATATAAGTCGGATTCATTTGAAATGTTCAAAAGATTCTGAAGTGAAGTAGAAAATAAATTGAAAAGAGTATTAAAACTCTTCGATCGAATCGAGAAAGTGAATATCTATCCAGCGAGTTCTTGACATATCTAGGACAGAATAAGATTCTCTTATAGTAGACTCCTCCAGGAATACCATAGCATAATGGTGTATCGGAAAGGAGAAATCGAATCTTATTAGACATGGTTCGATCCATGATAGAATTTTCTAGTCTGCCTGTTTCATTTTAGGATTATGCTCTTGAAACTGCATATTATATATTGAACAATGTATCGAGTAAATTTATCGTAAAGACTCTATATGAGATATGGACTGGGTGAAGGCCTACACTCTCTCACCTATGGGTTTGGGATTGTCCGATCTATGTCAAACGTTTACATACAGATAAGCTTGGATCCTGATCTGATAAATGCATGTTTATAAGGTATCCCAAAGAAAGTAAGGGTTACTATTTCTACCATACTGAAGAATAAAAGATGTTCGTCAGTCTTAAGATAATCTTTTTAGAAAAGGAGTTCCTTGATGAGAAAACTATTGTCTCTAAGATTGAACTTGATGAAGTTCAAGAGGTAGAAAAATCGACACCTATAGTTGAACTTGAGTTGGATTTGATTAGATTAGATCTAAAATCCAATGTTCCTATACCATTAAAGTGATCCAGTAGAGTACTACGTCAGCCAGATAGATACTATGATTTTTTGATCCAAAACGGTGATCCCATCGAACTCGATGAGAATGATGAGGATTCGATCACCTATATGGATGCAATATAGAGATCTGATTCTGAGAAATAGCTTGAGATCATGAAGTCCAAAATGAAGGTCATGAACATCAACGATGTGTGGACATTGGTTGACCCATCCGAAGAAATTAAATTCATTAGGTGTAAGTGGATCTTCAAAAGAAAAAGGAGTACGGATGGAAAGATGGAGACCTATAAAGTCCATCTATTTGCCAAGAGATATCGTCAATATTATGATATTGACTATGACGAGACATTCTCTCCTATAGCAATGCTTAAATCCATTCGGATAATGCTTGCGATAGTTATCCATCTGGATTATGAGATCTAACAAATTGATGTAAAGATAGCTTTTCTAAATGGAGAGCTGATCGAAGAGGTGTATATAATACAACCTGAGGGGTTCACATCCATAGATGAGCTTAAGGTGTGCAAGCTTCAGAGATCTATTGAAGCAGGCATCTCAAAGTTGAAATATGCATTTTGATAAGATGATCAAAACGTATGGCTTCGTTAAGAATGAAGAAGAGTCCTGCATTTATAAATGGGCAAATGGTCCAACAGTGGTATTTTTTGTCTTGTACGTGGATGACATTCTCTTAATCAAAAATGACATCTCCGCACTGCAGAGAATAAAAGTCTGGTTGTCATCACTGTTCTTCATGAAGGACTTGGATGAAGCATCCTACATCCTAGGAATGAAGATCTATAGGGATAGATCTAAAAGGATGCTTGGATTATCCCAATCCACGTACATAGATACTGTTCTAAAGAGGTTCAATATGGAGAATTCTAAAAAGAGCTATCTTCCGATAGGCCATGAAATTTTTCTCTAAGAAAGATTGTCCGATAACTTTTGAAGAGAGAAAGCATATGAGTAGAGTCCCATATACTTTGATAGTGGGATCTATCATGTACGTCATGACATATACAAGATTGGATGTGGTATACTCACTAGGAGTAGTGAGTAGATACCAGTCTGACCATGGTGAAAATTACTAAAAAATGATTAAAACCATTCTTAAGTATTTGAGAAATACTAAGAACCAATGATTGATTTATGATGAGTCAGATTTGAAACTTGTGGGATTTACCAATTCTAGCTTTCAATCTGACCCTGATGACAGCAGAAGCGTGTCGAGATATATTTTTACTCTAAATGATGAAGCCATCTACTAGAAGAGTTCCAAGCAAAATACTATGATAGACTCTGTTTGCGAAGAAGAGTACATCGCAGCATCAAAAGTCACGAAGAAAGCTGTGTGGCTGAGAAAGTTTATCACCGAGCTTAGAGTAGCATCCTTCCTTGATGGTCCAATTCTGCTCTACTATGACAACACTGGTGCCATTGCTCAGATGAAAAAATCAAAGGTACACCAACGAATAAAGTACATTCTACGCCGCTTTCACCTGATCCGGGAGATTATGGATAGAGGTAACGTCGACCTTCAGAAGATCGATGGAAAGAAGAACCTGATCGATCTCTTCACTAAAGCCTTAGCGATAAAGGAGTTCGACAACCATAAGTCGAAGATGCATAATAGATATTGTGTTGAGTGGCTTTAGAATAAGTAGAAGTTATTGAAAAATATGTTCCAAAGCCAATCATCAGTTTGTTGATGGTTGAGCTATATTGTATCTTTAATTAATTTATTAATAAATAAAATATATTTCGATATTTTTCATCATAAAGTATTCATCTTCTAATGAACTTCATTATTATGATGAAGTTCTTAGGATTATTTATCTTCGATAAAGAGAGAATTTATCGATTAGTCCTTAAATTTGTTCACGATCAAATGATAGGTTGTTAATTAGGACGACAGCGTCTATCGAGCATAGGTCACTGTATACCATATAGATTGGTTGTCCACTTAACTAAAAAGTATGAAGATACTGGTATGGCATATAGATGAGATATATGGGTACATCATCATTGAACGTGACCAACTTTAGAGCATTTTGCTATTGAAAATATCTCTGATGGGATATAGGTATAAGTATCCCTTAGACCTTAGATCACCACAGTGACTTGCAAGAAACTCACTATACTTTGGTACCGGACTAACTGAATTTTTAATTCAGTAATGGAAGACTTCTAGGCACAATCAACTACTTGCGAAGTCAGAGTATGATGAAGATGAGATTGACCACTCAAAGAGTTGGAGAATAATATATCACTGTATTTCAATATAGCAAAACCTTGGTCAGGATAATCTATCAGATGGATTTGGTATTTTGAAATACAATGTGGACAACCTGATTAGAGTTGACAGTTGAACTCTGAGGTATCCTACGAGCATTTTGGTCAAAGGGATGAATTATATGGAAACTATATCTGCATGGGCTCTAAGGACATTATTCTACACATTCGATCTATCCGACCATCGGGTACCACTGCTAGATGGTTACTTCGATTGGTATACAAATTTATTTCTATACTACCGACTTACCTTCAGACCTATAAGGTAACATATATTAGAGCTCACGATATAATCAGATGGTTGATCAACAATTAAGAATCATTCTAGGATTAAATGATCAATACGATTGATATATAACCTAGCGCAAGTGTTGCAAGAGGATCGATTAGCAATTTGATTGCTATTTAGCTTAATCTGACTAAGCCAGAGGATTGAGATTAAGTCTAATTAAATATAATTTAATTAGATTTAGTTTAGACTTGATTAGATTAAATTTAATTGGCTTATTGGATAAGCCAAGTGCAAGAAAAAAACTAGTCCTAGCTCAACTAGGACTTGGATCAACTCAATTTTCTAATTTAATTAAAAAATTAAATTAAAATTAAATTAAATTAAATTAAATTTTTAATTAGATTAGAACTTAATTTAATTTGGTTGATTTGGTTTTGATTTAATTTGGTTTGAGAAACCATGTTTGACCAAGTCATAGATGGAATCCTAGTGAGACTAGGATTCCACCTTGCACCACCTTAGCCCTCCATGCCCCATGCCCTATTTCTTCTCTTATTTTGTGTGACAAATCTCTTTCTCCCTGGTCTTCATGCACGCCCCCGCTCTCTCTCTCTCTCTCTCTCTCTCTCTTTTTCATATGGTAATTGAGTGGAGGACCAAATCTAAGAGAAAGTTTGTTTTGATTTTGGATTCTATGAGATAGAATCCTAATAAACCTAAACCCTTCCCTATAGGTGCCGCCCCTCTCTCTATTATTTTCTCTCTTATTCCATGTGAGAAAGGTCCTTTTTTGTGCACCCCTCCTTGCTGGTACATGCCAAAAATATTGAAGGGGGTGCCCAAGAGTTGGACGCCCCTTGACTTGCTTTGTTTGACCTTTCGTTATCTAGTACTTGATCTAGACAATGACTCTTCTTTTTTTATATATTTTGATAGAATTTTGGTTTGAAATTTTTGGGAAACATAAACCTTTATGAGAGTTTTGGGGTGTGCATAAATCAGAGGAAGAGGATGAAGGATGTAGTGCAGGGTTTGCAGTATTACTTTCGAAAAAAATTTTCAAAAATAGCAAAGATACAGCAAAAGAAGTAATTAATTTAATTAATTACCTACTGATCATACCAGAATATTAAATCCTACACTAAGAATCTAAACATAATATACATTATTCATATAATCTAAAAATAAAATTATGTAGCAAACTATTTACTACATCTATGTTTTCAGAACATAATATCTTTTCGCGGATAGTTGATCACCATAATCTGAATCTATCGGATAATACTCTGGTATCATACTACAATTGTACATATATCTGGCCTCTATGGTTGGTCCACATGAAGCTCCTGGTCCTGATCAACCCTACTAGAGTGCTAGCTTCTCGACGGAATCTTTGACGGCTGATCATGATCGATCCAATCAATCATCCATTTTATAATTTTTTAGATACTTCAAAAAATTAGAACTCATTCTTTAGAGGATGATGAGATGGTGTACAAAGTTTGGTGGTGATCTGATGCTCACAGCACTCGATCTCTTCACCCGAACCTAGATTCCCAAATCTTGGGTTTCACTCGGTCCAAAAATCATGATGCACTAAAAATCCTCTCATGTCCTCTCTGTATGGAGTTTATCTATGAAATAAGTTTTCATGGAAAGATGACTTTTAAGTATATAAACTCTATTTAGATCATATCTAAAAATTAAATGTCTTTAGAGACAAAAATTAGAAAAGGATAGAGGCATGAAGGAAAAATAAAGTACTATAGGACCCTACTCATCTTCACTCTAGGATTTTTTTCATCCAAAACCAATGCCCAATCACTTTCAAATTTATACCATAGAATGATAACCCCTCTGGCTTTATGCACAAAAATCCTTATTATTTATTGCATGAAAAATAAGAGGAAATACCATGTGGAGTGGAGAGATTAAGATTGGTTGAACTAGTTTCAACCAACTTCTAGTATTTGAATTCAAATGCAAGCCTATCTAATTCCAATGCCTATACCACCTATTTCACACGCAGAAGGACTTTTCTTTTGTGTGCATGCCTATTTTTCAAAAAAAATTAGCAACCAAAATGAGAGAAGGGCATGGAGATAAGGATAAGAGAGAGAGGGAGGTTTCAACAAAACCAACTTTTTTGAATTCAAAATTCAAAAAAAAGTTTGAACTGGTCCAACACTTGACCAGGTCAATGAGAGAAAGAAAAGGGGCACAAATTTCTTCTCTTCATGAGAGAAACTTACGTAAAAAAACAAAGATGGGCATAGGCAAGGTAGAAAAGTCAAACATGAGATGACGCATGGGGAGGTTTGAATTCAAACAAGATTTGAATTAGTCAATGTTGGTTTCAACCAAACAAATTATCTCAAAACCAACTAGACCAGATTAAATCCAACCAAATTAGACTTAACCCAATCTATTTAATTCCTAATTAAATTAAAAATTATTTTGGTTAAGCCCTTGATCAAATTAGGATCAAATCTCCTACAGCAATTAGGTCAACTCATGATATAATCGGATCAAACCCAATCGAATCCAATTCGATCAAACTTGATCAAATCCTCATCACTCAATTAAATTGAGTTAATCAATAATCAAATTACTAATTAATCCTTCAATAAACACAGAGTCCCAATCGGATGAAAGTTTGGGCAATAGAGTCCCATCACTATGAAACTCTCGAAGAGTCCCAATCCAGTGGAACTCTTAAACCCAATGTCCCAAACGAATGGTACTCATGATCATAGAGTTCCAGACCAGTGAAACTCTTGATCAGAGAGTCTTAGATGAGTGGGACACAGAGTTTCAGTCCATCAAGATTCTAGATCAGCCATCAGATCAGGTAGTAACTCCTATTGTGTGTGACCCCATAGGTTTGAATCCTAAGCTGGTAGCACAAAAATTAATTTTTTATATCAATTGATGTGATCATCTAGCAATGATATCCAATGTCTAGATAGGTCGAATTTGTCGCAACACAACATCGATGAACCTATTGAATATGTATTGAGAATGTGTTCCAAAGCCAATTATCAGTCTGTTGATGGTTGGGTCATATATTTATAATTATATATAAATTATAAATTAATAAAAATTATTTTGATTTTTTTTATCATAAATTTTGTTATCTTCTAATAAACTCCTGTGTTGTGATGAAGTCCTTAGGACTATCTAGATTCGGCAAAGGAGGATTGTTATTTAGTCCTTAAATAGTTTATGACCAAATGATACGTTGTTACTTAGGACGATAACATTTATCAAGTATAGATCGTTGTGTACCATATAGGTTGGTTATCCTCATAACCAAAGATTGTTGAGACACTGATATGGCATGCAAGTGAGATGTATGGATACATCTGCATTGAACGTGATCAACTTTGGGGCTTTTCTCCTGATTAGCTTCGATGGAATATGGATATAAATATTCCTCCAATCTGAGATTATCACGATGACTTTCAAGCAACTCACTATATTTTGGTGTCAAACTATCTAAAATTCTAATTCAATGATGAAAGATTTCTGAACACAATCAAGTACTTAAAGAGTCGGTGCATGTATCAAGATGGAATTGATCATTTCTGATTTCAAGAGCTGTATTTAATTATATTTTAATTTAGTAAAATCTTGGTCAGGATAGTCTAAGTGAGGAGTCATAGGACTAATTATTTTGAGACATGATATGAATGTATTTTTTAGGATTGACAGTCTAATCCTGAGTCATCTATTACACAGAGGTCATAGGGATGAATTATATGGTAACCATATTCGTGTAGGTTCTGAATATTATGATTAAGATTTTTCGATCTATCTAGACATCGGGTACCATTGCTAGATGGTCACTTCGATTAGTGTAAAAATTGATTTCTATGCTACTGACTTAGATTCGGACCTGCGGGATCACACACATTAAAAGTTCCTACCTGATCTGATGGTAGATCAAGACTCCCATTGGTCTGCAACTCTATGATCAAGAGTTCCACTGGACTGAAACTTTATGATCAAGAGTTCTACTAGACTGAAACTCTGAGTCCGACTTGTCTGGGACTCTCTGATCAAGAGTCCTATTGGTCTGAAACTCTATGGTCAAAGAGTCCCACTAGACTAGGACTCGATGACCAAGAGTTTTACTGAACTAGAACTCTGAGTCCTACTTATCTGAAACTCTCTGATCATGAGTCCTGATAATCTAGGATACTATGGTCAAGAGTCCCACTAGACTGGAACTCTGTGACTAAGAGTTCTACTGGACTGAGACTCTGAGTTCTACTTGTCTGGGACTTTTTGATCAAGAGTTCTACTAGTCTGAAACTCTATGATCGCAAGTTCGATTCGTTTGGAACACTGGATTCAAGAGTTCCACTGATTTAGAACTCTTCAAGAGTTTCATGTTGATAGAACTCTATTGCCCAGTAACCCATTCGATTTGGACTAAGATATTTTTTAGAAGATTAATTAGCAATTTGATTATTGATTAGCTCAATTTGATTGAGTGATGAGGATTCGATCAAGTTTGATTGAATTTGATTTGATTGGATTTGATCCAATAAGGTCATGAGATGACCTAATCGCTATGGGAGTGTTGATCCTGATTTGATCAGGATGTAGATCTAATTAATTTTTAATTTAATTAAAATTTTATGGATTAGGCTAAGCTTAATTTAGTTGGATTTAACCTAGTTTAATTGGATCTGAATTAATTCGTTTGGTTGAAAGCAATTAGGACCAAGTCAAATGAAGTTTGAATTCAAATTCTCCCATGCATCCATCATTTTTGACTTTTCCACTCTGCTTCCCACACCCTTCCTTTTATTTATCGAATATTTTTTAAAAAATAAAAATATGCACGCAGAAGGAGAGTCCTACATGTCAAACACAAGGAAGGAGGCGTTGGATAAGGATAAGAGGCTCATCTGGTGGACTCAGATTATGGTGATCGACTACCCATGAAAAGATATTATATTCTGAACATATAGATGTAGTAAATAGTTTATTACATAGTTTTATTTTCAAATCTATTGATGTATGCATGCATATTATGTTTAGATCCTAATATATAGGGTTAAATAATCTGATATGATCAGTAGATAATTAATTAGATTAATTATTTTTTGCTGCATCATTACTATTTTTGAAATTTTTTTTAAAAGTAGCATGACAAATCTTGCACTATTTTCTTCGGACGGTATCAGAGCAAGATTCTATAAACATGATATGCTTGCATATTTAAATTAATAATTTAGATTCGATCTAAATATTGATCTAATAATTAAAGTAATTAGATCTAAAAAATTAAAATCTAGATCACACGAACTGCAGGTTGTCTTGCTGTAGGATTTACCCCCTACAGTAAAATGGTTGTTCTGATATATTGTTGATCTATATCGTTAATCATGAAATTACTAGATTTAATCTAATATTTTTATGATTTAATTATATTAAATTTTAATCTAATTTATAATCATGAATATATAATTAGATAAAGTTTGATTCATGATTTCATGATTATGTAGTGTACATAGTTTCAAATTAAACCCTACAACTAGTGTTGTTTGTGAATTGAGATGATCTAATTTTGAAATGAGTCGACTCAATTGGTGAACAATGCTAAGTTGTAAAGAACCTTTCAAAATTAAAAATATTTTTAAAATGCCAAATCCTAATCCTTAGCCCATAAATTTAATTAAAAATTAAGTATAATGATTTAGTATCTAAAATTATGAATTAAGACTCTAAGTCATTAATCATAAATTTATGGGTTATTGGGTTAGCTGAAGTAGGTCCATAAATTAGGTTAGATCTAAGGTTAGTTAAAAGATAGACTAATTTAGAGTAATTAATTAAATCTAATTAAATATTAATTTAGATTAGGTCAAAAACTCTATAGACTTAATTACAATAGTTGTAGTTGGTCAAGTCCATGCCTTTAACAAGGATCAAATGGACTTGATTCAAGGCTACACGGTCGAATCTAAAATTACTAGGTTGGTCAAATTAAAACTAATGAACCGAATGATGTCTAAGATAAGTTTGGTAGCTTGATCAATGGTTTTTAATTGAAAGCTACTCGCATTGATTCAGTCTTTGACGAGTTAATGGCATATCCCTTCTATTGATCTTGCTTACCTGGCCATCCTGATTAGTTAGATTTTGATTAGATTACTTGGTGATTCAGGCTCACCCATGTCTATTAGGTAAATCAGTTTGATTGATTTAGGTGCTCCTAATGCCAACTTAGATTAGATTCTTTTCTGACTTGATGAAGTCAATGGAAGGATCGAAATTAGCTTGCTAAATTTTCTTAAATTGATTAATTAAATCCTCTAAGATTATTAGATCCTTAAAAATGAAATAGTTATATAGATAACTAAATCATAGTCTCCCATTAAGTTGAGTGATAATGGGTTCATTAATATAATGATCATTGGAGGCCCAAAGGCCTGGTGATTATTAACTAATAAAATTATCATTCATAAAATAATAATTTGGTTAAGTCTTTCTGATAGTGGTTAAGTTGGCCGACTAAAGTTGGGCCTGATCATTTATTGGTTAGATAAGACCAAATATGGTCATGTTAATAGATGGACCTAATCGAATCTTTTTTAGTGGAGGCCAAAGCCTACTGATTAAGTCTATGGGGCAAAATCAATATTACTAGAAGTTGTTTAGAGAAATAATTGATTTTGAATCTACCCATAGGTGCACATGGATTGACCAACCAAAGTTGGGCTCATGTGTAGTCTATGTGGATTCTAGTATCAACTAAGAAATTAGAGTAATTCCTCAAATTAGAGGTAGAGGCTACCAATTCATATAAAATAGTGAGAGGACCTTTAAACTAAAGTCCAAATCTTTAGGATTAATAATTCATATACTAATTAGGTTTGATTTTTCTTTCTGTGCAGACATGGCCACTAACCTATTGCTCCGATCATTGTTAGATCATAATAAATTAATAAGATCCAACTATGATAGCAGGTATCGTAAGTTAAAAATCATCCTAGAGCATGAGCGGATCCTTTATGTGGTAACGGATCGAGCACCTGAGGAGCCAGACCAAATGCTAGAAAAGCGATTCGAGATATTTATCTGAAGTGGCTCAGTGACCGCACCACCGTTCGATGTATAATACTGGTAGCAATGAATGACGAGTTCAGCCATAGGTTTGAAAACGCCCAGCCATAGGAGATGCTTCAAATATTGAATGACTCTTTTGGCATATCAGAGGATATTCAAAGGCACAAAACAAGTTGTATCATTTACAATGCTCGGATGAGGGACGGGGCCTCAATCACCGATCATGTATTGTACATGATCGAGATGATTGAGCGCCTTAGCAAGTTGGGCTTTTTCCTACACGAGCAGCTCAGTAAGGATGCGATCGTTAATTCTTTGTCCAAGTCCTTCCTCCCCTTTCTAACTCATTTTAGAATGACAAAGCCAATAGTGAACTACCATGGCTTGTTGGGGTTGCTGTAGAACTTTGAGAAGGATCACCAACTCTACAAGAAGATGGTGAATATAGTGAGAGGATCTTCTTCTGATCGTTGACCCATTAAGAAAGAAAAGAAGAACATGAAGAAGAAAAATAAGAAGGTGCGACCACATGCTAGGACGACTGCATAGGATTAGACCAAGAAGCACAAGCCCGATTAGAGTCAGACAAAGTACTTCTTTTACAAGAAGCAGAGATACTGAAAGAG
Source organism: Cocos nucifera (assembly GCA_006176705.1). NCBI lineage: Eukaryota > Viridiplantae > Streptophyta > Magnoliopsida > Arecales > Arecaceae > Cocos > Cocos nucifera. The sequence continues at coordinate 155,074 of QRFJ01002588.1, read as the reverse complement.
AAACTATCCTCTATACATTGCCTTCCTAGATCCGAACAGGTCGAAAAAGAAGCAAGTGGTTGCTGGGTAAGGGCTTGCAGGTCAGTAGGAGATTTGATCAAGACGAAAGGTTTCTGAGCATTGGAGATGGAAGACAAGTTTCAATTCTAGCTTTAGGAATCATGAACCTTGTAATCAATTCAAATAAAGTTATTCTGAATGAATGTCATCATTATCCAACTTTCTTATTAAATGTCATTTCTATAGGCCTTTTGGTCATGAATGATTTTGAAATATCAATAAAAGAAAAATTTTATAATATCATTTTGAATGATATTACAATTTTGATTGGACAATTGAATAGCAGAATTTATTTACTTTCTATGCCTGTTAACGTGGTTCGATCCTCCAGTAAACACCCTAGAATTAGTGGTGTCTAATATCTACCTTTAACACTATAGGCTAGGTCATATTAATAAGAATAGAATTAACAGGTTAGCTCAAGAAAAAATTCTTGATATTAGTGATTGTGAGTCACTTCCGACCTGTGAGTCCTATCTTTCTTGGTAAGATGATCAAGTCACTTTTTACTGAAAGAGGTGAACGAGCTACTAAACTCTTAAGTTTAGTACATCCAGATGTATGTGGACCCATGAGATCAAGTGCCAGAGGTAGATATTTTTACTTCATAATCTTCATAGATGATCTATCGAGGTATGGGTATGTCTATTTAATGAAACATAAGTCAAAGTCGTTTGAAATGTTCAAACTATTTTGAAATGAGGTATAAAAAGCAAATTGGGAAGAGTATTAAAACTCTTCAATCTGACTTAGGGGGTGAGTACCTTTTTAATGAATTTTTGACATATCTTAGGAAGAACGAGATTCTCTCCCAATGGATCTCTCCTAGAACACCACAACATAATGGTGTGTCTAAAAGAAGAAATCGGATCCTATTGGATATGGTTCGATTCATGATGGAATTTGCTGGTTTATCGATCTTCCTATGGAGATATACACTCGAGTCAGCTTGTTACATTCTAAATAGGGTTTCGAGTAAATCTGTTAATAAAATATCATATGAAATATGGATAAAGCATAAGCCAATGCTTTCACACTTTAGAATTTGGGAGTGTCCGACCTATGTCAAACGTTTGATGACAGACAAGCTTAGACCTAGGTCTGATAAGTGTAGTTTTATAGGTTACCTAAAAAAAACCAAAGGGTACTACTTCTACTTTATTGATGAGTAAAAAGTATTTGTCAGCCTTAAGGTAGTCTTTTTAGAAAAAAAATTTCTTGGTAAAGAAACTAATGCCTCCAAGGTCGAACTTGATGAAGTACAACAGATGAAAGAACGGATACAAGTTATTGAACCTGAGTTGAATTTGATTAGATTAGATCCAGAACCCATTGTAGAAGCATCCTTAAGGAGATCTATTTGAGTACCACGTCAACCGAATAGATACTATGGTTTTTTGGTCCGGAACGAAGATCCTATCGAACTCGATGAGAATGATCAGGATTTAATCACCTATATGGATGCAATGCAGAGATCCGACTCTGAGAAATAGCTTGAGACCATGAAATCCGAGATGGAATCCATGAAGGTCAATGATGTATGGACATTGGTTGACCCACCCAAAGGGATAAAACCCATAAGATGTAAGTGGGTCTTCAAAAGAAAAAGAGGCGTAGGCGAAAAGATGGAGACCTATAAAGCCCATCTGATTGTCAAGAGGTATCGTCAACGTTATGGTATTGACTATGATGAGATGTTCTCTCCTATGGTAATGCTTAAATCCATTCGGATAATGCTTGCCAAAGCTGCCCATCTGGACTATGAAATCTGGTAGATGGATGTGAAAATAGCTTTTCTAAATAGAGAGCTAGATGAAGAGGTGTATATGATACAACCTGAAGGTTTTATGTTCATAGATGAGTCTAAGATGTGTAAGCTTCAGAGATCCATTTATGGCCTAAAGCAGGCATCTCAGAGCTGGAACATACGATTTGATAGAACAATCAAAACGTATGGCTTCATTAAGAACGAAGAGGAGCCTTGCATATATAAATGGGCTAATGGTCCAACAATAGTATTCCTAGTATTGTATGTGGATGACATTCTCTTAATCGAAAATGATGTCCCTGCATTATAAGGAATAAATATCTAGCTATCATCATAGTTCTCCATGAAAGATCTGGAAGAAGCTTCCTACATCCTAGGGATGAAGATCTATAGAAATAGATTTGAAAAGTTGCTTGGATTGTCCCAGTCCTCATACATTGATACTATGCTGAAATGGTTCAGCATAAAAAATTCCAAGAAAGGCTATCTACCGATAGGCCATAAATTTTTTTTTTTAAAGAGGGATTGTCCAACAACATTTCTAGATAGAAAGCATCTAAATAGAATACTATATGCTTCAGCAGTGGGTTCTATAATGTACGTCATGACATGTACGCGACCAGATCTAGCGTACTCACTAGGTGTAGTGAGTAAATACCAAACTAATCCAGAGGAGAATCACTAGAAGGATGTTAAAACTATCCTGAAGTATTTAAGAAATACTAAAGACCAGTAGCTTATATATGATGAATTAGACTTAAAACTTGTGAGATTCACAAACTCTAGTTTTCAATATGATCATGATGATAGCAAGAGTGTGTCGAAATACATATTTACCCTTAATGGTGGTGCCGTTTGTCGGAAGAGTTTCAAGCAGCACACTATGACTGATTCAGTTTGTGAGGCGGAGTACGTCGCTGCATCAGATGTTGCCAAAAAAATGGTGTGGCTAAGAAAATTCATCACTGAGCTTGGAGTAGCACCCTCCCTTGATGGTCCAGTTCTGCTTTATTGCGATAGCTCTGGAGCCATTGCTTAGGCGAAGAAACCAAAGGCACACCAACGAACGAAGCATATTCTATGCCGCTACCATCTTGTCTGAAAAATGAATCGAGGTGACGTCGACCTTCAGAAGATCGACGGAAAGGAGAACCTGACCGATCCATTCACTAAAACTGTTGTAGTGAAGGAGTTCGATGAATTTAAGTTGAAGATAAATATTAGATACTGCACCAATTAGCTTTAGTCTAAGTGGGAGATTATTAGTAATATGTTCCAAAGCCAATCGTCAGTCTATTGATGGTTGGGCCATATATTTATAATTATATATGAATTATAAATTAATAAAAATTATTTTAGCATTTTTTATCGTAAATTCTGTTGTCTTCTAATGAACTCCTGTGTTGTGATGAAGTTCTTAGGACCATCTAGATTCGGCAAAAAAGGATTTGTTATTTAATCGTTAAATAGTTCATGACCAAATGATACATTGTTACTTAAGATGACAACGTTTATCAAGTATAGGTCGTTGTGTGTCATATAAGTTAGTTATCCTCATAACCAAGGAGTATTGAGATACTGATATGACATGCAAGTAAGATGTATAGGTACATCTGCACTAAACGTGACCAACTCAAGGGCTTTTCTTTCGTCAAGATTAGCTTCAATGAAATATGGATATAAATATTCCTCCGATCTGAGATCACCATGGTGACTTCCAAGCAACTCACTATATTTTGGTGCTGGACTATCTAAATTTTTAATTCAGTGATGGAAGATTTTTGGGCACAGTCAAGTACTTATGGAGTCGGTGTGTGTATCAAGATGGCATTGACCACTCCTAATTTCAGGAGCTGTGTTCAATTATATTTCAATTTAGTAAAACCTTAGCCAGGGTAGTCTTAATGAGGAGTCATGAGATTAATTACTTTGAGATACGATATGGATGTATTTTCTAGGGTTGATAGTCTAACCCTGAGTCATCTATTACATAGAGATCATAGGGATGAATTATGCGGTAACCATATTTATGTAGATTCTAAATATTACGATTGCGATTATTCGATCTATCCGAACATCGGGTACCGTTGCTAGATAGTAACTTTGATTAGTATAGAAATTAATTTCTGTGCTATCAACTTAGGTTCGGACCTATGGGGTCACACACATTAGAAGTTCCTACCTGATCTACTGGTTGATCAAGAGTTTTATTGGTCTGAGACTCTATGGTCAAGAGTCTCACTAGACTAGGACTTTATGACCAAGACTCCTACTGGATTGGGACTCTAAGTCCGACTTGTCTGAAACTCTCTGATCAAGAGTCCTATTGGTTTGGAACTCTATGGTCAAAGAGTTCCACTAGACTAGGACTCTATGATCAAGAGTCCTACTAGACTGAGACTCTGAGTTCTACTTGTCTGGGACTCTCTAATCATGAGTCTTGATAATCTAGGACACTATGGTCAAGAGTCCCACTAGATTGAAACTCTATGATCAAGTATCCTACTGGACTGAAACTCTGAGTCCTACTCATCTAGGACTCTCTGATCAAGAGTTCTACTAGTCTGGGACTCTATGATCATGAGTTCGATTCATTTGGGACACTGGGTTCAAGAGTCCCACTGATTTAGGACTCTTCAAGAGTTTTATATGGATAGGACTCTGTTGCCTAGTAATCCATTCGATTTGAACTTAGATATTTTTTAGAAAATTAATTAGTAATTTAATTATTGATTAGCTTAATTTGATTAAGTGATGAGAATTTGATTAAGTCCGATTGAATTTGATTTGATTGGATTTGATCCGATCAGATCATGAGATGACCTAATCGCTATGAAAGTTTTGACCCTGGTTTGATCAGGACGTAAATCTAATTAATTTCTAATTTGATTAAAATTTTATTGGATTAGGCTAAGCCTAATTTGGTTGAATTTAATCTAATTTAATTAGGTCTAAATTAATTGGTTTGGTTGAAACCAATTAGGATCAAGTTAAATGAAGTTTGAATTCAAATTCTCCCATGCGTCCACCATTTTTGACTTTTCCACTCTGCTTCCCATGCCCTCCCTTTTGTTTGTCGAATATTTTTTGAGAAATAAAAATATACATGTAGAAGGAGAGTCCTTTTATGTGTTAAACACAAGGAAGGAGGCGTTGGATAAGGATAAGAGGCTCATTTGATTTTTGAAATCAAGTGAGTGGTTAAAATCTCTCAACCACTCGATCCTTATCAATTTTTATGCAATTTTTCTATGGTACTCATGTCAATAAATTATGAGAATTTTTGTGCATGTAGAAGAAGGGTTAGCATTATGTGGTAAAAATTTTAGAATATTTGGGCATCATTTTCTAGGTGAAAAAAATCTTGGAGTGAAGGTGAATAGGATCCTATAGCACTTTTTTTTTCTTTATGCCTCTTTTCTCTTGTGATGTTCACCTCTAAGGATATCCTATTTTTAGATATGATATAAATAGAGATTATATATCTAAAAGTTATCTTTCCATAAAAACTTATTTCATGGAAAAACTCCACACAGAGAGGGCATGATAGGATTTTTCGTGTGTCAGGGTTTTTGGGCCAAGTGAAATCCTAGATTTGGAAATTTAGGTTCGGATGGAGAGATCAAGTGCTGTGAGCATCGGATCACCACCAAATTTGAAACACATCTTTATCATCCTCCAATATTTATCTTTTAATTTTTTAGAATATCTAAAAAATTAGAAAGTATATAATCGATCGGATCGATCATGATCAACCATCGAAGGTCCCAATGAGGAGCTAGCACTCCAGTGGAGCTGATCGAGATCAGAAGCTCCGTGTGGACCAACCGTAGAAGCCGAATATATGTGCGGCTATGATGTGATACTAAAACATTATTCGATAAACTCAGATTACGATGATTGACTATCCACGAAAAGATATTATATTCTGAACACGTAGATGTAGTAAATAGTTTATTACATAATTTTATTTTTAGATCTATTGATGTATGCATGCATATTATATTTTGATCCTAATATGTAGAGTTAAATAATCTAATATAATCAATAGATAATTAATTAAATTAATTATTTTATACTATATTATTGCTATTTTTAAAATATTTTTTGAAAGTAGCATGGTAAATCCTGCACTATTTTCTTCAATATGGTTACTGTATAATTCATCCTCATGATCTCTGTATAATAGACGACTTAGGATTAAACTGTCAGCTCTAGTAAATACATCAATATCGTATCTCAAAGCAATTGATCCCGTGACTCCTAAATAAGACTACCCTGGCCAAAGCTTTATTAAATTGAAATACAATTGAATACAGCTCTTGAAACCAGGAGTGGTCAATTCCATCTTGATATATGCACCGACTTCTTAAGTACTTGACTGCACCTAGAAATCTTCCACCACTGAATTAAAAATTTAGATTGTCTGGCATAAAAGCATAGTAAGTTGCTTGAAAGTTACCATGGTGATCTCAGGTTAGAGAGACACTAATACCCATATTCCATCAGAGCTAATTTTGATAGAAGAAAAGCTTTGGAGTTGGTCACGTTCAGTATAGATGTACCCATACATCTCATTTACATGCCATACTAGTGTCTTAACAGTCCTTGATTATGAGGACAATCAATCTATATGGCATATAATGATTTATACTCGATAAACATTATCATTCTAAGTAATAATATTTCTTTTGGTCGTGAATAATTTAAGGACTAAATGACAAATCCTTCTTTGTTAAATCTAGATAGTTTTAAGAACTTCATCATAACATAGGAGTTCATTAGAAGATAATAAAATTTATGATAAAAAAATATTAAAATATTTTTTATTAATTTATAATTTATATACAATTATAAATATATAGCTCAACCATCAATAGGTTGATGATTGACTTTGGAATATATTTTCAACAATCTTCCACTTAGGTTAAAGCCAATCAATGCAGTATCTAATACCTATCTTCGACTTGAAGTCGTTGAACTCCTTCACCGCAATAGCTTTAGTGAATGGGTCAGTCAGGTTCTCCTTTCCATCGATCTTCTAAAGGTCAACGTTACCTCGATCCATAATTTCTTGGATAAAATGGTAGCGATGCAGAATATGCTTCGTTTGCTAGTGTGCCTTTGGTTCTTTTGTCTGAGCAATGGCTCCAGAGTTGACCATTAAGGAAGAGTGCTACTCCAAGCTCGGTGATGAAATTTTTTAGCCACATCATTTCTTTGGCAATATCTGATGCAGTGACATACTCCATCTCGCAAATTGAATCGGCCATAGTGTGCTACTTGAAACTCTTCCAGCAGGTAGTTCCACTATTAAGGATGAATATATATCTCGATACACTTTTGCTATCATCATGATCAAACTAAAAACTGAAGTCTGTGAACCCCATAAGTTTCAAATCTTATTTATCATATACAAGCCACTGGTCCTTAGTATTTCTTAAATACTTCAAAATAATTTTAACAATCTTTCAGTGATTCTTCTCTGGATAAGATTGGTATCTATTCACTATCGCTAGTGAGTATGCCACATCTGATCGCGTACATGTCATGGCGTATATTACAGAACCCACTGCCAAAGCATATGGTATTTTACTCATACGCTCTTTCTAGAGGTGTTGTCGGACAGTGCCTCTTTGAAAGCAAAATTTCATGGCCTATTGGTAGATAGTCTTTCTTGAAATTTTTCATGCTGAACTATTTCAGCACAGTATCAATGTATGTAGATTAGGATAATCCAAGCAACCTTTTAGATCTATCTCTATAGATCTTTATCCCTCGAATGTAGGAAGCTTCTCCCAGATCTTTCATGGAGAACTATGATGATAGTCAGATCTTTATTCCTTATAATGCAGGAACATCATTTTTGATTAAGAGAATATCATCTACATACAATACTAGGAATACTATTATTAGACCATTAGTCTACTTGTATATCTAGAGCTCCTCTTCGTTCTTAACGAAGCCATATATTTTGATTGTTCTATCAAATCATATATTCTAGCTCCGAGATGCCTGCTTCAGTCCATAAATGGACCTCTGAAATCTACACACCTTAAACTCATCTTCGAATGTAAATCTTTCAAGCTATATCATATACACCTCTTCATCCAACTCTCAGTTTAGAAAAATTATTTTCACATCCATCTACCAGATTTCATAGTCCAAATGGATAGTGATGGCAAGTATAATCCAAATGAATTTGAGCATTACCATAGAAGAGAATATCTCGTTATAGTCAATACGATAATGTTGACGATATCCCTTGACAACCAGACGGACTTTATAGGTCTCCACCTTTTCGTCTGTGTTCCTTTTTTTTTGAAGACCTACTTACATCCTATAGGTTTTACCCCTTCAGATGGGTCAACTAATGTCCATATATCGTTGACTTTCATGGACTCCATTTCAAATTTCATGGCCTCAAGCCATTTCTCATAATCGAATCTCTACATTACATCCATGTAGGTGATTGGATCCTCATCGTTCTCATTGAGTTCGATAGGATCCTCATCTCGGACTAAGAAACTATAGTATCTATTCGGTTGATGTGGTATTTTATCAGATTGCCTTAAGGATGCATCTACAATGGGTTCTAGTTCTGATCTAATCAATCCAGCTCAGGTTCAACAACTTGTGTTTGTTCTTCCACCTATCGAACTTCATCAAGTTCGATCTTAGAGGCATTAGTTCCTTCACCAAGAAACTTCTTTTCTAAAAAGACTATCTTAAGGCTGACAAACACTTTTTGCTCATCAGCAAGGTAGAAGTAATATCCTTTTATTTTTTTTGGATAACCTATAAAACTATACTTATCAGACCTAGGTTCAAATTTGTCTATTTATTAAATATTTGATATAAGCCGGACACCCCCAAATCCTAAGATGTGAGAGCACTGGCTTACATCTTGTCCATATCTTATATAGTATTTTATTAATAGATTTACTCAAAATTCTATTTAGAATGTAATAAGCTGACTCGAGCGTATATCCCCATAGAAAGATTAGCACACCAGCAAACCCCATCATGGATCGAACCATATCCAACAGGATTCGATTTCTCCTTTCGGACATACCATTATGTTGTGGTGTTTTAGAAAAGATCCATTTAGAAAGAATTTTATTCTCTCTTAGATATGTCAAAAATTCATTGGAAAGGTACTCACCCTCTCGATCAGATAGAAGAGTTTTAATACTCTTTTTAGTTTGCTTCTCTACCTCATTTCAAAATAGTTTGAACATTTCAAATGACTCTAACTTATGCTTCATTAAATAGACGTACCCATACCTCGATAGGTCATCTGTAAAGATTATGAAGTAGAAATATCCACCTCTGGCATTTGAATTCATGGGTCCACATACATCTGAATGTACTAGACTCAGAAGTTCAGTGGCTCGTTCATCTTTTTTAATAAAAGATGACTTGGTCATCTTACCAAAAAGATAAAACTCACAGATCGAAAGTGATTCACAATCACTAATCTTAAGAATTTCTTCTCGAGCTAACGTATTTATTCTATTCTTGTTAATATGACCCAGCCTATAGTGCCAAAGATAGACTTCAGATACATCACTAATTCTAGGATGTTTATCGGAGGATTGAACCATGTTAATAGGCATAGTTAATAAATAAATACCGTTATTCAATTATCCAATAAAAATTATAACACCATTCAAAATTATATTATAATTTTTTTTATTGATATTTCATAACCATTCATGACCAAAAGGCCTATAGAAATAACATTCAATAAGAAAATTGGACAAAAATGACATTCATTAAGAATAACTTTATTTGAATTGATTACAAGGTTTATAATTCCTAAAGCTAGAATTGAAATTTATCTTTCACCTCCAATGTTCAAGAATCTTTCGCCTTGATCAAATCTCCTACTAACCTGTGAGCATGCATAGAATTATGAATATAATAAAGGCTTCTAGTATCTAATACCTAGGTAGTAGAATCAAATAAAAAAAAATTGCAAGGTATTATCATATAATTATCTTGCCCAGCAACCATTTGCTTCTTTCTTGGCCTGTTCAGGTTCAGGAAGGCAATGTACAGAGGATAGTTCCTCTTTCAGTACCCCTGCTGCTTGTAGAAGAAGCACTTCGTCTGGCTCTGATCGAGCTTGTACTTTTTGGTCTGATCTTATACAGTCATCCTGGCACGTGGCTGCACCTTCTTATTTTTCTTCTTCTTGTTCTTCTTCTCTTTCTTAAAATGATGACCAAAAGAAGACCCTCCCACTACATTCACCATTTCTTGTGGAGTTGGTGATCCTTCTCAAAATTCTGCAGCAACCCCAATAAGCCATGGTAGTTGACTGCAGGCTTTGTCATTCTAAAATAAGTCAGAAAATGGAGAAAGGACTTGGGCAAGAAATTAAGGATCGCATCCTTACCGAGCTGCTCGTGCAGGAAATAATCTAGCTTGCTAAGGCACTCAATCATCTCGATCATGTGCAATACATAATCGATAACTGAGACCCCATCCCTCATCCGAGCATTGAAAATAGCACAACTTATTTTATGCCTTTCAATATCGTCAGGCGTGCCAAACGAGTCATTCAACATTTGAAGCATCTCCTATGGCTGGGCATTTTCGAACCTATGGCTGAACTTGTCATTCATTGCCATCAGCATTATGCACTAAATGATGGTATGATCGTTGAACCACTTCTGATAAGTATCTCATACCGTTCCTAGAGCTGACTCCTTAAGTGCTGGATCCATTACTATATAAAGGATCCACTCATGCTCTAAAATGATTTTCAACATACGATACCAGTTATCGAAGTTGGATCCCATTTATTTATCATTGTCTAATAATGACCAGAGTGACAGATTAGTGGACATTTCTGCACAAAAAAAAAAATAAATCTAATTAGTATATGAATCAATTATCCTAAAGACTTGGACTTTAGTCTAAAAGTTCTTCTACTATTTTATACGAATTGATAGCCTTTACCTCCAATTTGAGAAATTATTTTAATTTTTTAGTGGATAATAAAATCCACATAGACTACACACGAGTCCAACTTTGGTTGATCAATCCATGTGCATCTATGGATAGATTCAAAATCAATTGTTTCTCTAAACAACTTCTAGTAATATTGATTTTGCCTTGAAAACCTAATCAGTAGGCTTTGGCCTCCACTAAAAAAGTTCGATAATGTCCAACCATTAACATGATCACATTTGATTTTATCTAACCAATAAATGATCAAGCTCAACTATGGTCAGCCAACCTAACCACCATCAGAAAGACTTAACCAAATTATCATTTGATGAATGATAATTTCATTAGTCAATAATCACCAAACCTTTGGGCCTCTAATGATCATTACACTAGTGAACCCATTATCACTCAACTTAATGGGAGGCTATGATTTAGTTATCTATATAACTATTTTATTTTTAAGGATCTAATAATTTTAAAAAATTTAATTAATATATTTTAAGAAGAGAAAGAAATACAACGCGCCAATTTCGATCCTTTCATTGACTTCATAAAGTCAGATTAAAAAAAAAAAATCTAATTTAAGCTGGCATCAGTCAGACTGATTTACCTAATTGATATGGATGAGCCTAAATCATCAAGTGATCTATTCAAAATCTAATTCATCAGGATGGCCAGGTAAGTGAGATCAGTGGAAGGGATATGTCATTGACTCATCAAAGATTGAATCAATGCGAATAGCTTTCAATTAAAAATCACTGGTCAAACTGCCAAACTTATCTTAGACACCATCCGATTAATTAGTTTTAATTTGATCAACCTAATAATTATGGGTTCGATCGCGTAGCCATGAATCAAGTCCATTTGATCCTCGTTAAAGACATGAACTTGATCAATTACAACTATTATAATTAATTTTATAGAGTTCTTGACCTAATCTAAATTAATATTTAATTAAATTTAATTAATTACTCTAAATTAGTCAATTTTTTAACTAATCTTAGCTCTAACCCAATTAATGGACCTAATTCAACTAACCCAATAATCCATATTTTATGATTGATGACTTAGAGTCTTAATTCATAATTCTAGACACTGAATCATTATACTTAATTTTAATTATATTTATGGACTGAGGGTTAGGGTTTGATATTTTAAAAATATTTTTTAAAATTTTGAAAGATTTTTTATAACTTAGTATTATTCACCAATTGAGTCGACTCACTTTAAAATTGAATCGTCGGCTCAATTCACAAACAATACTGATTGTAGGATTTAATCTGAAACTATGTACACTATATAATACAAATTCATGAATTAAACTTTAGATCCTATCGAAACATGAATTCATGATCAAAAATCAAATTAAAGTCTTATTTAATTAGATCATAAAAATATTAGATCAGATCTAAGATTTTACGATTAACAATTTAGATTAGCAACGTACTAGGATAACCTTTTCACTGTAAGGGATAAACTCTATAGCAAGACAACCTTCAATCCATGCGATCTTGATTTTAATTTTTAAATTTAATTAATTAAATTATTAGATTAATATTTAGATCAAATCTAAATTATCAATCTAAACATGCAAGCATATCATGTTTAGTGAACCTTGCTCTGATACCATTTGAAAGATTCAGTGCATGGTTTGCAGTGTTACTTTCAATTTTTTTTTCAAAAATAGCAAAGATGCAGCAGAAGAAATAATTAATCTAATTAATTACCTATTGATCATATCAGAATATTAAATCCTACACTAAGGATCTAAACATAATATGCATGCATTCATATAGATCTAAAAATAAAACTATGTTGCAAACTATTTATTACATCTATATTTTTAGAATATAATATCTTTTTATGGATAGCTGATCACTACAATCTAAATTCACCGAATAATGCTCTGATGTTGCACCATAGCCGCACATATGTCTGATCTTTACGGTTGATCCATACGGAGCTCCTGACCTCGATCAGTCCCACTGGAGTGCTAACTCCTCAACTGGACCTTCGATGGCTGATCACGATCGATCGTTCATTTTTTGATTTTTTGGATGCTTAAAAAAATCAAAACTCATTCTTTGGAGGATGATGAGATGGTGTACAAAGTTTGGTGGCGATCCAATGCTCATAGCACTCGATTTCTCCATCTGAACCCAGATTCCCAAATCTTAGGTTTCACTTGGCCCAAAAATCCTAATGCACTAAAAACCCTCTAACACCCTCTCTGTGTGGAGTTTTTTCATAAAACAAGTTTTCATGAAAATATTACTTTCAAATCTATTTATTCTTATTTAGATTATATCTAAAAATTGGGTGTCCTTAGAGATGAAAATTAGAAGAGAATAGAGGCATGAAGGAAAAATAAAGTGCTATAGGACCCTGCTTACCTTCACTCCAAGATTTTTTTTGCCCAAAACCAATGCTTAATTACTTTTAAATTTTTACCACAGAATGATAACCCCTTTAGATTTACACACAAAAATCCTCATAATTTATTGCATGAAAAATAAATGGAAATGCTGTGTGGAGTGGATAGATTAAGATTGGTTGAACTAGTTTCAACCAACACCTAGTATTTAAATTCAAATGTAAGCCTATCCAATTCCAATTCCAACGCCCATACCACCTATTTCACACGTAGAAAAACTTTTCTTCTACATGCATGCCCATTTTTAATAAAAAAATTGATGACCAAAAAGAGAGAAGGGCATGAAGATAAGGATAAGAGGGAGAGGGAGGTTTCAACTAAACCAACTTCTTCGAATTCAAAATTGAAAAAAAGTTTGAGCTGGTCCAACACTTGATCAGGTCAAAGAGAGAAAGAAACGCGGCACAAATTCCTTCTCTTCATGAGAAAAACTTACGTAAAAAAATAAAGATGGTGTGGTCAAGGTAGAAAAGTCAAACATGAGGTGGCACATGGGGAGGTTTGAATTCAAATAGGATTTGAATTAGTCCAAGTTGGTTTCAACTAAATCAAATTAATTCAAAATTAACTAGACCAAATTAAATCTAACCAAATTAGGCTTAACCCAACTTATTTAATTTCTAATCAAATTAAAAATTAATTTGATCCAGTTCTTGATCAAATCAGGATCAAATCTCCTACAATAATTTGGTCAACTCATGACCTAATCGAATCAAATCTAATCTAATCCAATTCGATCAAACTTAATCAAATCCTCACCACTTAATTAAATTAAGTTAATTAATAATCAAATTATTAATTAATCCTTTAATAAATATAGAGTTTCAATCGGATGGAAGTCTGGGCAATAGAGTCCCATCACTATGAAACTCTCAAAGAGTCTCAATCTAGTGGGACTCTTAAATCCAGTGTCCCAAATGAATGGTACTCATGATCATAAAGTTTCAGACTAGTGAGACTCTTAATCAAAGAGTTTTAGATGAGCGGGACTTAGAGTTCCAATCCATCAGGACTCTAGATCAGCCATCAGATCAGGTAGTAACTCCTAATGTATGTGACCCCATAGGTTCAAATCCTAAGTCGGTAGTACAGAAACTAATTTTTTATATCAATTGATATGATCATCTAGCAATGGTATCCAACATTCGGATAAATTAAATTTATCACAACACAACATCGACGAACCTGTGGAATATGATTACCATATAATTCATCCCTATGACCTCTATGTAATAGATGACTTAGGGTTAGACTGTCAGCTCTAGTAAATATATCAATATCATATCTCAAAGTAGTTAATCCTATGACTCCTCACTAAAACTATCCTGATTAAGGTTTTGCTAAATTAAAACATAATTAAATACAGCTTCTGAAATCAAGAGTGGTCAATTTCATCTTGATATACGCACTGACTTCTCAAGTACTTAACTACATCGAGAAACCTTCCATCACTGAATTAAAAATTTAGATAGTCTGGCATTAAAGCATAGTGAATTATTTGAAAGTCATCATGATGATCTCAAATTAGAGGGATACTTATACCCATATTCCATCGGAGCTAATCTTGATAGAAGAAAAGCTCCAAAATTAATCACGTTTAGTATAGATATATCCATACATCTCACTTGTATGTCATATCGATATCTCAATATTTTTTGATTACGAGGACAATCAATCTATATGGCACACAACGATCTATACTCGATAAATATTGTCATCCTAAGTAACAACGTATCTTTTGGTCATGAATAATTTAAGGACTAAACGATAAATTCTTTTTTATCGAACCTAGTAGTCCTAAGAACTCATCACAACATGTGAGTTCATTAGAAGACAATAGAATTTATAATAAAAAAATATTAAAATAATTTTTATTAATTTATACTTTATATATAATTATAAATATATAGTCCAACCGTCAACAGGCTGACGATTGACTTTAGAACATATTTTCAACAGAGGGTCCTTAGGCGTTAGGATTTTATAGATACCAAACTATGTGTCTAGGTGAGAGAAAAAAGAAGAAGAAGAGAATCTTCTTTGAGGACTATTTTGATTTTTTCTTCTCCTCTTTTTGAGATTTTTTTGAGAGAGTCTCAGATCTAAAATCTTTTCTCTTTCTTTTGATATTTTGGAGAGTCCAAGATTCAAAGAAAAAAGCATCGAATCGATCGTCAAAGAGATATCAGCATAGTACTAGTATACTGTGCTGATTTCCTGCATTAGGATCTCAGATCGTATTCGTCGGCTCGTGTAGATGACTCCTAGAGATCGAACACATGTGCGACTCGTGACTTCATCCTCAAGTTTGGATCAGCAAGTTAGAACGTCTAACTTACTCAGGTATCATATCTAATTTATTATTTTATAGCTACATTAGATGTAGTATTATAACATGTTGATAAGATCAATATGTTAATCTTTTTTTTATATTTTTAATTTTTAATTTAATATCATACCTTGATCATATAATAAATCTTAGATCTAGGATATTTTTATATTTATTTAAATAAATATTTAATTTATTTAAGTCTTTTGCTACATGATCTTGAAAAAGTTTCAAGATCTATCCATGAAATTTTAGATCTGGTTCCTTCAATAACAGTATTTATAAGCACCGCCCGTCCTCCTATTGAGTGGAGTTTTGCCTTCCAGCCTGCCAATTTTTTTATCTATTTTCTCTATGATGATGTTCCAATTCTTAGTGGTTGCCTTGGTATGGTGCAGCTAAAAACCAACATATTTAGTTGGAAAATTCGCTTTAAGGCAGCCTAACATACATGCATAGTTTTGGATTTGACTGTCTGAGATGCTGATTCCAAATAAAGAACTCTTATGGTGATTAATCTTTAGCCCTGTTAACAACTCAAAGGAATAAAGAATAAACTTTAAATGTGCAACATTGGTCTTACTTGCATTGCAGAAAAGGAGAGTGTCGTTAGCATATTGAAG
The DNA here is from genome assembly GCA_006176705.1 of Cocos nucifera. Classification (NCBI taxonomy): domain Eukaryota; kingdom Viridiplantae; phylum Streptophyta; class Magnoliopsida; order Arecales; family Arecaceae; genus Cocos; species Cocos nucifera. Next base: position 138,899 of record QRFJ01002588.1, on the reverse strand, counting down.
AGAAAGAATATCTCCAGTTGTTTCGTTTGATCCAATCCCATTTATCAAGCCATTCCTTTTGACTAGTTGTAGCATTTTACCCAAGATATCTGTGACTAAGATGAAGAGCAATGGCGAGATAGGATCACCTTGTTTAAGCCCTTTTTTTGCCATTATCCAGTCTGTTGGTTCACCGTTAACTAGCTGGGCCAACTAACTTGAATTTAGGATGCAGTAAATCCATGAGATCCATTTTTGTCCAAAACCTCTTGCTTTGAGTAGAGAAGGGATGAAATTCCAATTGGTGTTGTCAAATGCTTTTTCAAAGTCGATCTTGCAAATTAGACCTTGCTGTTTGGGTGCTTTACAATGAGAGATGATCTCTTGTGCACAGATATAGCAGTCTGCAATATGTCTACCTTTGATGAAGTCTGATTGGGAGTTTCAGATCAGGTCATCCATATGTTTAGAAAGCCTTCTGCTTAGAAGTTTTGTTAGAATTTTTAAGATTCCATTGACTAGGCTGATGGGGCGATAATCACTTTAGAGCATTCTTGTTTCTTAGGATTCAGAGCAATGTAGGTGTACTTCAGCCTTAAGATGTCTGCCGTTCCTTTGTAGATGCTGTCAAATAGTTTTATAATGTCTCCTTTGACCACCTCCCAATATTTTTGGTAGAAGTTTGATGGGAAACCCTCTGGTCTTGGGGTCTTATCACTTGGTAAGCTGAAGAGGGCTTCTTTGATTTCAGCTTATGAGAAAGGATATTCTAAGTCACTTAGATCTTTGGCTTCCTCGTGATACAATACCGACCAATCTGTAGTTAAACTTTCATTAATAGCTGATCCAAATAGTTCTTTGTAAAAATGGGTGAAGGTGTTCTTTATATCCTTTTGCATTTTTACTGTTTGTCCATGGTGATCAATGTAGAATATGAAGTTCTTCCTTTTCCTTGCACTAGCATTGATATGAAAAAATTTTGAGTTTCTGTCTCCTTGTTTCAACCACTGTATTCTAGATCTTTGCCGCCAATGGATTTCTTCTTGTTCAAGGATTGATTCCAATTGATTCTTTAAATTTCTGCGTTCCTCTCTTTGCTTTATTGTGAGAGTTCTTATTTTTTCTTGCATATCTAAGCTTAAAATTTGCTGCTTAATAAGCTTTTTCTTCTGCATTATGTTGCCAACTGATTGCTTGCTACAGATCTTTAGCTTAGCTCGTAATATTCTGAGTTTTTGAACAATGTTGATGACTGGATTAGGTCCAAGAGGTGTCTCTGACCACCACTTCTTGATATTCTCATTGAATTCGGGATAGCGGTACCAGATATTTTCGAATCTGAAGGGTTTGTGTGTGGTTATTCTCGGGTGAGTTTCCAAGGGGAAAGGATTGTGATTAGATGTGAGTTTTGGAAGAGGAGTAAGTATGCAATTGGGGAATATGTCTATCCATTCTAAAGATACTAAGCATCTATCAAGCATTGCAAGAGAAGGAATGTCTCTGTGGTTTGACTAGGAATAAAGGAGATGCCTCTGTTGAATCTCTAATAATTACTTTTCGTTGATGAAGTTGTTAAAGGCTCTTACCATAGCTATTTGGCCATATGATTTGTTTCTTTCCAAAGCGAACCTTGTCAAGTTGAAGTCATCAATCAAGAGCCATGGCCCAGACCATGTGGATCTTACTTGACCCAGTTCAAAGAGAAAATCTGATCGAAGTTTTGGATCTACGGGCCCATAAACGTTTGTCACTAGCCATTTATTTTTGTTTGGCTCAGAAGAGGAGGAGAAAAGGATACTTAAGGAGTGAAGACCTTCATGGAATGTTTGTCCAACTAGTTCAGAAGAGTCCCAACAAGTTATAATGCCTCCGAATGCATCGGAAGAATCAATGATGGACCATGTATTGTACTTTATACCACAAATAGCCTGAAGTAGTCTTAGTGAAAGGGTAGGGAGTTTAGATTCTTGTAAACAGATGATTTTGCTTCTTGCTTGCTTAATGATCTCCCTAACTAGTCTTCTTTTTGACCTATTTCCTAGGCCTCTAACGTTCCAATATAGAGTAGACATTCATAGGACAATGCTTCTGGTCTTCGCTTACGTCGTTGCTAAGCAAACTTTGGTAACCACAAAAGAGTGAGGAGCAAAAAAGGCAACTCGAAGATTCATTCAATACAAACATGAGTTCCATCTTTATCTTTCTCTTTCTGCTACTGACCCACATCGGGACTCCTCCATTTGCTGAACTTTACGCACTAAAGATGGAGGAAAAAGGACACCACATTTTCTTCCAAGCTCCTTGATGTCATTGGGGGTAAGGTTGTTGAGGAAGAGAACATCTTCGATTTGGAGCTCCTCTTCAACAAGACCTAAGAGCTTCAGCTTCTTCTTCCTGAGACGAGCACTATGCTTGCAGGGGGGTTTGGGTTTTTGGCTAGAGGTGTCAAAAATCGGAAGTTTAGGAGTTGTTGGGCTAGGGGGAAGGGTTGTGGGAACTGGAATGGGGGAGGAAAAAGGTTCCAGGGTTTCACACATGGGTTGCAAAGGTGATGTTTGCAAGGACAATAATAAAGTGGAAAAGACTTGTTTAATAGGTATAGGGTCGAGTGAGGTGGTTATGGGTTGTGGGAGCGATAAGATGGACTTCTTCTGAAAATGATAGGATAGCAGCTGAGAGAATTTGAATTCAAAAATTGATCGTTAGGCTGAGTAAGTGATCCGTCAGAGACAAAAGATCCAATAGAGATGCGAGGTAGGAAGTTCAGAAAATAGACTGGGTTGGGCCATAAGTTGAAAAGGTTCAGCAAGGTTAGTTGACTCACCACCCGAGAAGGAATCAAAAAAGGATAAGGAACCTTATTTGCTTGACTCAATTGGGGCGACAAGGCAAACTTGAGAGCCAAGGGATCTTAGCATCTGGTTCCACTGGTTCTAGAGTAACCTCTTGTCAACTGAGAGGGAGCTTCAGATCTAGCAAGATGTTATCTTCTGGCTTCGGGGGAAGGAGATCGGCCGGTAGGACCATTCCAGAAATCCCAGTCTTCATTCCCCTCCCAGTCATGATCCTCTTGCAATTCAGATGATTCCTCAAAATTTGGACATTGCTCCGAAACTAAGTTTAGGACAATAAACACTGTGTATGTGAGGGGACCAACAGTTACCTCAATACTTTCTGGGATATTTTGAGCATCTTCATAGAAGAAAACTACGTCAAAATCGGTGAGATCATTCCATCTTAAGCTGGAGTGACTTGTTCTGTGCAGAATTCCAAATCCAGAGATGATGGTGGTAACAGCTTTGACGGACCAATAGATAAGAGGTCTTTGAGGGTCGCATAAATTTTGTACCTTAACCTATGATGCATTGCACCTTTTTGTTGGTTCCATCGATTGACAAGGAGGGAGAAGCCATCTCCTTGGATGTGTCCCTCAGCTATAAGGGATTAGACAGTTCGAAAGTCAGGACATGAAACAAAGAATTTGTTGGGAGAGAGTTGGTGAGTCATTCATGAACCCATCCATCCTGCTTTTTGAGCTAAGGTGGTGGCGACATCATCAACTTTGATAGGTCTGCCGAAGTTTTCAATATGAGCAATCCAGTTTAGATAGATCAAAATCTCATCCATTTTAGCAGTGAAGGGAAGGAAGACTTTGGATGTCATGGAGTGAAGGGGCGTTTGGCTTGGCTGGTTGCTGGTTGGTAGGGATGAGGTCATTTTTGAAGGTGTGGGAAGGGATGTTTTTTATGTGAAGGTGGGAGAGGATCTGCAAGTTCTAAGGGTGTGACCAAGTTTCCAGCACCTAAGGCAACGTATTGGATCTCTACAGTCTTTTTTATAGTGGTCTCTACCACCACAACGAAAATAAGAATCAGATAGGAACGATAACTGGATGAGGTTTCTAACCCAATGAAAGTTCTTTTCTCTGGAGGCATGGTTACTGTTGACAAAGATTTTTCTTTGGTGCACCGGACTTTCTTTAACAACTTCAACATATGATTTTCTAGTTGGTAGAGATTTCTTAGCCACCCATCTCCAGCTAGAGTCGGTAATAGCGATATCAGAAGCCGGAGAGCACCCCTATCCCCTAGGAAAGAGGGGTGTAGTGCTGCAGTAGCGATATTCAAAATGATGAGAAAGTTTGGGAGGTGGGCCATGGTGCCGACGAGTGACAGTTGTCCAACCTCCATGAGGAGTAGGGCGAGATAGTGTAAGAAAATATTGAGTGTGGTTTAGAGGAACCTTCAGTTGGTTTGGGGAGCATGGCCTAGGAATATTGAGACCGTAGCATCTACCGGCCCATGGAAAAGAAGAGACTTGGGTATGGTGAGAAAGTTGCATACGTGAGATTTGGTGAGATCTCGTGAGAGAATTATGATGAGAGAAGCCATAGGGTTTCGAGTGGATTTTAAGGACACCACTGCTGGTGTTCTGATAGCCTTTCACTTCCCTAGTATGGCCCTTGCTTCGAAGTATGTCTGGGGGTCTTCTTTTTGTTTGAAATTGATATTGGTCGATTAAATGTTCTCCACCATGGCTCAACACCCAAACATGTCTCCTCTCCTCTGTAGGATGTCTGAATCCGAGAGGAACCAAGTTCGCTCCGGTAAGAGGCATCGTTTTCCAAGGCACGTGGTTCTTGGATTTGGGGTTGCACCTTCTTTGCTCCACCCTCATCCATCCGCCATTAGCTGCAGTCTGGGGGGGGGCTGAGGAAGCGCCTATAAGATGATCGCTTTGTGTCGAAAAGATGTCGTCTGGGACCTGCAAAGAATCCCCGAGTCTCACAACAACACACGATATTGTTTCTGGTATGTTGGGCGTTCCCTAGAGTTACGAGTGGGTGCTTTGAGTAAGGTGGGTAAGTGAGAGGAGATGGAGAAGAAGGAAGCAATGAAGGATTAGTGGCAGAAAGCTAGTGATTTCTCTCTCTAAGAGCCTTGGGCCTTGCACCAGAGCTTCTCTTTAAAACTCATCATGCTGTTCCTAAAAGAACAAAAGAATTTAGATTGTTGAAGAATAGTCTTAGATTGAATAGGCTAAGGACTCTAGTAATGCTTATATACTCGTGGGTCTATTCATCAACTAGTTTCAAATTTTGGATTGAATCTTAATATATTATGCTTTGGGTTCCATCTAACTACGATTATATTCCTTGGGCTCTACATGCAAGAGAGGGTGCTGAAAAATAGTCCCAAATCGGAATTCCTAATTCTTTAAAGTCTGAACCTCGCAAAAACCACCATCTAATCTGGTTTTTAGGGCATCGATTGACTTTTGGTCATGCAGCATGATCCTTTCCATCCTTAATGCCCAATATCGACCATTTAACGATCCCAATTTGATGTACTACAAGATCTATTAGAGCAAGTACTAATGCCCTAAGAGGATCCTAATCTTAGAGGATTGAGCGGTCCGATGGAGGGTTCATGAACAGGCAGAGCTACACTCTTGATTAGGTAGAGTAGTGCTCTCGGAATCAAGCAAAGCAGCGCTTGAAATATATTTAGTGAGAGAAGAAGATGCATGGTTGGTTTGGATTTTCTTTGATTTTTTGTTTGTTAGGTTGTAGCTCCATGGTCAGGTATGGACTGAGTTTATATATGAGCTGATAGATAGATTGGATCTAGAAAATAATTTCTTCTTCGATGATCATCACCATCATAAGCTATCTTATTAGAAGAAGAAAATTTTTAATGCTCTCGACTAGCAACATTCAAGCTCCAAACAAATGGCTTCCATATGGTTGGAGCGCCACGAGGTGTGTTTTGAGGTTAGATTTTATTTAGAATAGATGCATTATAAATTTTTCTTCTAAAAAATATTATTTTAAAAAAATTAAAAATTATTAATTATTTTATTTTCTAACTCCGTCAGGTGACGCATGTCACTTGCAGAACGGCTAGTCACACCCAGAAGTCACAAAAACAATCATATTCAATTCTCTTCTATTCCCCCCATCAAATGAGACTAATTATTACTATCATTTTAAGCAATATGGTGTCCCATTATTAAGGTTTGAATCCTGGACCTCCTCCAATGTGAGAGACTGCCGATTTGCTAGGTAATAATAGCTTTTGACAGATAGAATCAGTGAATTGAACGGTGAATGACTCCATGGTAGTGGTACTCTGATGTACCAAGCTGAAACCCTCCGAAGCCCACCTTCCGAACCGGAGTTCCATCGAGACAGGATCCTCGCATGGTTGGCAAAATATTTAGCAGGAGAACGTACGTGGGCGTTCGGTGGGGCCGTAAAGTAGCAGGCCTCTTCCCCCACGTGCCGGCCGAAGTCACATCCAAGTGTAGGTATAGATTAAGAGATATTAGGTGCTGCAAACTTTGTTGGTCGGCGGGTTTTTGACAAAATATATCAAAGTTCTTAATAAATAGATCAGACTTGAAAAATGAAATAAAATATAAATCTAGCTCAGCAGATCGGCCTGTTGAATCACCACGTACCATCCATGAATTGGGAGGCCCGTGTACTTTGAATCGCCAACTTTGACATTTGGCATCATGGATGCAGGATTTTAAATAAATTTAAATGAAAGCTACAAATTAGTTTTTACTTGTACGCTTTTCTCTCGATGCTTAAATATTTAATTTATTTAAAATTTATTTTAATTTATTATAGATCAAATTAGATTATCTAATTAATAAAATGATTCAATTTAAATTTAAAATTTTTATTTATTTAATATATAGATCATATTTAAGTTGATAAATTTTTAATTTATTTTATATTTAATTTGATTTGTTTCCTATTCAACCTATTCGATTGCCATCCCTACTTAGAAAACTTGCATGTATGCCATGAAGAGGGATTATTTAGGGCATGATAATCCATGGAATACCAACCAAGACTAAGGAATGGGGAAAAAAAGATGCCTTGGATATATTGTGTTCACACTTGAGTAGAAGGGAGAAAAATATATTCTGCTACCTTCCATAGCAGGCTATTTGGGACGGGATTCCTTTCCGTGGACCTTCAAAATTTTTAACCGATCGATCTGACTTGAAGAGTGAAATAAAATATAAATCTAGATCAGTAGATTGGCCGTTGAATCATAACGTACCACCCATGAACAAAGAGGCCCGTGTAGTTTGAATCATCAACTTTGACATTTGGTACCGTGGATGTAGGATTTCCATTAAATTTAAGTGAATGCTATAACTTAGTTTTTACTTGTTTGTGTTTCTCTCGCAAATAGAGATGGTGATGTTTAACTATTTAATTTATTTTAATTTATTATATTTTAGGTTAGATTACTTGCTTAATAAAATGATTCAGTCTAGATCTGAATTTTTTATTTACTTAATATATAGAGATAAGTTTTTGATCTATTCTACGTCCGATCTAATCCTTTGTTGTCCAACCTGATCCAATTGCCATCCTTGCTCAAAAAACTTGCATGTATGCCATGAAGAGGGATTATTTAGGGCATGGTAATCCATAGAATACCAACCAAGACTAAATAATAGGGAGAAAGATGGTTTAGATATATATATATATATATATATATATATATATATTGTGTTCACACTTAAGCAAAGGGAAGAAAAAACTGTTCTGCCGGACAGGGTTCCTTTCTGTGGGCCTACTTCACATTCTTTCATCAAACTGTTAGGTATCCTAGCACATCAACCAATTATTTCAGATCCAAATAAGCAAGGGGTACCTTTCAGGTTAGCTGTGTGTGCCCGAACTCAGTCAAATAGAATAGCAAATTGTTCATATTTTTATCAAATTTCAAATGCTTACCACCTCTATGCTAATTGTTTTCTTTTCTTGAGAAAACGCTAATGCCGGTTGTTTCCCAATGCCAACTCGCGACCGCAGCCAGCAAAACTTACACCTCTCTCTTCTGAGATTCTGACTTTTTTTCCTCCACGCTTGTCCTCCACTCCCTCTCAGAGTCACTCATGCAAACATCAACAGTTCCCCACAACCGCATAAACAAAGCAAAGAATAGAATAGATAGGTTTAGTATTGCTTCGAATGTCTTCCGGCAACCACCGGTCCATGTTTGATATTGCTGTTCTTATCCGCTGACCAGCTTGCGCCCTTCCACCATCTAAAGAAGCCGGCCGTGTTTCCAGTACAAGGAGATAACATGCATGCACGTCTCCGTAACTTCTGATGATGAGTGGGAAAGGGTACCAATTTATATGCTTGTAATTAAAACTCATCCCCATCTCATTCTGAATGCTTGTGAGGCTTCTTCCCTATCGATGGAGCAGGGCATGGTGATTTCTTATTAGATGAATTAAATAATATATGTATAGATATATCTGTTAAGATCAAAAAAATTATTTAATTTTAAATTGAGGTAGAGCTTACCATCTATGCTGTAGTATTATTGGCTTTCCTATAAATACATGAGATCTCAAGATAGAGCAAGCACGCAACATCTGCCAATAATTATATAATGGTAGTTAAATTCCGGCATTAACAAAATCCATCCATCCATTCGAAGAAGCAAACCTATGTGTGCCTTCAATTTTCATCATCACCTTACCAAGTTGTAGTTGCCGCATAAAATCAATGCAAAAAAGGCTTTAGCTTTAATAGTTAATTATTTTAATTTTTTTGTAAGAATAAAAATCTTAGTTTAATAATTAATTGTCTCCTACAATATTTTGGAAGTTAGCCATCTAGGAGAGGATGATCCTTATCGCGTGGATCTTTTCACGAACGGAAAGATGGAAACGCACGTCAATTTCTTTGGATGGTGATAATAAAATCTAGATTTAGATTTATTATATTAGTAATATCTGACATCAGTATAAAATTATATCTTATTGTCATATCAATTTTATATCTGGTACTTTCCAAATAAATACACCGCTAAGCCTCCAGTTCGTGCCTTCGTGGTAGTGGTTGCTCCCAACAATGCTAAATAAATAGCCCAGCCTTTTGAGCTGGGCTAGGCTCACGTTTTCACCTCTTATTTAACTTCTCGAGTTCGACGTCCGGTTAATTACTTTGTTAAGGCAGTGCTCCTTGGAAACTCGTTCATTTCATGCTTTCCTAAAATAAAATAATAAAATAAATTTAGCAAGTAAACGTGAGGGATGAATATGATGCCATTAATAAACTATGTTATAATTAATGTGAATGGTTGAAACAAGTCAGATATAACCTGCGTCCAAAATGAATTAAATTTGGATCCAAACCTCACCTAACATTGAGACTTGTGGTTTATAATTTAAAAATTGAGCCCTAGATGATTTGGTGATACACGTTGCATAATTGGATCCAACCCCATCAAAATAGTTCGGGCTTGATTAGACCTCATTGAAATTAATTTAACATCAGGGTCTTACCTTCTATACTCAGATGAACCGAAAACATAACAACAATGTTACTAGCTCCGATCCAGCTAAAACGTTCAAACCAAGGGCAATTTAGTTTGGTTTTGACCTTCACCTGACATGGATTAATTCAATCTAACCCTTTTTGTAGGGCTACTACAGTGCCATAGCAGGGAGACGAAGCAAAATAAGAACTTGATTTCTTAACAACAAGGCAGGCTCTATGGTCTCATCATTTACAAATTAAGATAAGTAGAAGATGCTTGCTTGCAATGAATGTGAAATAATTTGGACTCGGATTCATGCAATGTCATTCACACACACACACACCCAAAAGGACAGAAAAAAAAAAAAAAAAACAAATGACTATGGAAAGTGTATAATATAACCTTTCATATAAAGCCAGGCCACACCGGGAAGACTTCGTTTATGGGCTACAAAATTACCACCACCAGATTGGTAATTTGAAAATTACAGCATCAAACCTGATAAACTTAAAGATTTAATGCGAGAGACCTTTTATGGCCAGTAGCTTTGGACTAATCTCAACAATGGAACGCATGAACTGTTGAGTTGGAGCTAGCTAGGTGCATGATTCCAGCTGATGTGGCATGTCACGTCCCAAATTTGGAACATAATACGATCATATTATCAAAGAATACCGTCTTCGATAATACGAAGTCTATCCATCATAATCAGTTAAAATCCATCATAATAAAGATTTAATTTCATCAATTCTTAAATAATCAAAATAAAATTGATTCAGAGCATCTAAATTCATAATCAAATATCAAACCCATATCTCATAACTCATAAAATAATTGACTACAAATCCATAATCATTTGATAAACTAAATTCATCCATAAAAATCTTCAAGCCTGCTATATAGACCTCCAAGCCTGAATTCTTCATCATTCTTAATCTTAATCCTCTGTAAAAGAAAAAAAAATAAAAAAAGTATGAACTACACTAGCTCAGTAAGTAAAACCTATATTTTCTTATTGGACCAAGCATAAATTTTTCCATGATAATGCAATATTTAGAAAATAACATATATTACAAATAAAATATTTCATAGAGCATAATATAAAATAAGTCATAAATCAATCATGCATGCATAAATCATGAAATTTCATAAATATAATTTGTAAACCATTCTTGATCATATGTTCATCTCATATTTTAAAATCTTGCTCACAGATATTCGTATTAAGATCACTATTGTACCCGTGATAAGACCATATTTCTTAATGGATAGGATTCTTATTTCTTATATCAACTTGGAACTCATTGACGAAGCCATGTTTCTTATAAATGCTAGCTTCGGATGTCGACTTTTTCAAAAAGGATTCATTCATAGCTATCTGAGAGCATTTAAAATGCTGATATATTTTTCTTAAAATATATATATAATTAGATGAAAAAATATTAAAATTCATATATCATAAAATATATTATTTTCATAAAATATATTCATAAAAGTAATGATCATAATAAAATATGATTTTCATATCTCATCTTGATCCTTATTTTATGAAAAATATGAATATATAATAATAGTTTATTTGCATAAAAAGATATGATAATTTAAAAATAAGTAAGGAACGTAAGATTCTATTTATTTTATTCGTCCTAAATCTTTAGACTTCACATATGATTCTATTTAAAATATCAAAAATATGATCAATTTTCTATTTAATGAATTTAATAAGATTTAAATCATAAGAAAGAAAAACTATTAGCTAGATATATCGGACCGTCCAGTCATTAAGGCAATTCAAGGTCTTTAAGCTGAAGATCAGATTTAAGCAACTTAACTAAAGAATCATGGAATATATATTAGATCAAAGTCAAGATCGATCAACAGGATACATCAATGATGGATTTTTAAGATACTAAACATGGTCGAAGTGGGATTGACATACGGCATGGATTTCAAAGCAGCTTCGGATCATTTTATTAGAGTCAACATGCATCCATAGAAGATAAAGACATAGATCAATGCTAGAGTCTCTTGATCTTCTTAGATAGAGAAAATAAGTGAGGAGAGAGAAAGTAGAGAAAGAAATGGAGAAAGAATCTTTGTATCTTTCAAAAGAGGCAATCATGAATAGGATCATCAAAGATCATATCAGGATGATTCAATAGAAATCATTCATGATCAAAAAGCCATGAAGTTCTAGCAAAAATTAGATTGAGACCTGATCTACTGCATGAATTTCAAAGCAATCTTCTGTCATCATAATTTCATCTTAGGTTCAACCTAGGGTTCATGAATCAAATAGAGAAAGTAAGAAAATCCTAGAGAGAGAAGAGAGAGTTGAGAGAAAATATTTTCTCTCTCTTTTTCTTTCTTTTTTTTTCTCTTTTTTTTTCTTCTTCTTCTTTCTTTCTTCTCTTTTTTCTTTTCTCTCTCGGTCGAACAGGGGAAGGCGGGGGCTGGTGGCTCGCCTTCGGCTGGGGGCCAGAAGATCGTCAGCGGCGGTGGCTGACAGTAGGTGATGGCGATGGAGAAAGAGACGGCTGATGGTAGATGGTCGGCCTTCAAAGAAACACCAAATTTTTAGAAAAAAAAATAGGAGGCCGACCATCCCCTTTTCTTCAATTTTTTCGGTCATAGGCCGACTACCGACGGCCAAAATTTTCAGGGGTGGGTTACTAGTAAGTGGGGTCACGACTCATAGGTACAGCATCGCGAGCAGCGGTGCCGACGTATGGAAAAAAAGAAATAAGGATCGGTTTAAATAGGGAAAAATATGGGGCTTTATTCGTGAGATCTTTTCGGCAAAACTAGTGGTCGACGATTAAGTATAGTGGCATGGAAAAAAAAAAAGAACGAAAAGAAGAGGGGCTCGATTTTACCTCAAGCGAGATTTTTAGGCGAACGCTAGGAAGGCATCCGTGGCTTCAATAGAAAATAAAGAGAAGAAGGTCGGTGTTGCTCGATGGCCTTGAAGAAGGGAGGGGGAAGGATTTTATAAATAATCTTTTAAGGTTTAGAAAGCCTAGGAGTTCAAATCCTAATCGGCTGTAGAAAAAAGAAAACTTTCGTGGAAAGCCTCCATTTATTTTTATTTTTATTTTTATTTTTAACCTAACTGGCTTAACTCAGGTGAGTGGATCCAATTTGGATAAATTATTACATGGCATATGGGTCCACCACTAGCCACCCAATGAGGCTTTGCCACGTTGATCCATAGGGATACGTTTCGTCAGATGCATGAGTTGATGCTGATGTAGCTGGCTGTCCTGGAGGGTGACTTAGGATGGAATAACCGAACGTGAGACGGTCATGGACACGAGAAGGGAGCGGTCGACTTAAACGTAACATGTGGCTTAAATTTAAATAATTATAGATTGCGTGATTAGGTGAGCCTCGATGGAAAAGTAAAACCACCCTGGATAAAAAGAATCCGGAACAAGATTCCCTGATGATATCATGTTCTCACTTAATATTAAAAAGGGGAGATTCCTTTCACAGCTCCTTTTGGACCGGTAGGTCGTCCCAATTGATGGTTTGATTGTATCTTTCACGCAAAAAAGGTTGATCTGTTAGAAAATTTTATTTAAACTTTTATTAATTATATTATTTTTATTTAATAAAATTAAATAGTGATATGGTTTAATAAAATTAAATTATAAATTAATTATAATTATAAAATTAAAAGTCTAATATATTTTTTATTTTAAGTTTGATTGAACGGTAAGTATCAACTATTGAATTTTATTGAACCCGTAATGTGAGACTAGTAAACCATTATAAGTAGGCTAGATCCTCTCTCCAAAACTTAATTTTAGATGCTTGCCTCATTGATAGCCATCATTAGAGGAAGATTTCTGAAGAAAAAGATCGAGCACTAAATACATAATTATATATTCCATAATAATATAAATAAATATTTTTTTAATTTTTGATTAATTATTTTGATGTTTTAATAATTATATATTTAATTTTATTAAAAATTATTCAACATATGATATCAGAGCCTATGTGTGATTTACAATCTAAAAATCTGTATTATAATTTTATTATTTGATATATAAATAGATCTTTGAAATCATAGAAAATCATTAGATTAATCTAATGAGTTAGAACAAAAATTTATTATTTATGGTTAATTATTTTAGTGATTATAATATGAAAATATTTAATTAATTATAAAAAATTATACTATTGTATTTTTTTTTAAAGATTCAAACCCCTCCCCAAATAGACGTATGGTGGGATGCCATCGGATGGAACAAAAAAAAAAAAAAAAAAAAAAAGGATGAGAAAGGGATGCATGGGACTTGGTTTTCTGCGATCACCGCGAATTCCGTTTGCGAGAGCTTGTGAACCGAAAGGGGGCGTTGGGTGATTATAAAGATTAAAATAAGAATAATAAATTAGTTTAATATTAATTCAATATAATTATATATTATATTTTTATTTATTTATTTATTAGATGAAAATTATATTCTTAATCTTGATAGAGTACATATTCAATGTAAGATTAAATTTTAAATTTTAGTTAAAATTATTATTCACAAAATTGAATGCAACAAATATTGAACCATGATTGTCAGAGATAAATTTTAATCTCATAAAATCATATTTTGATAATAATTTTATTCTCGATTGAAGATTTTGTGAGTTGTTATGAATGTCATCACCAAAGTGACGCATTAATTTAAAGCTCATATTTTTTTTTTATTTCTTTCTTATGAAATATTCTTCATATTAATGCATATAATTTTCTATCCAAAGGAGGTTATTGTATGTATTAAAATTGAAGATAACATAAGATTTGATGGTGGAAATACACTGGTCCTGAGAAATCTATTTACCTAAAGGTAGTAGATTTTTCAATTGACATGTATTATCCTTGATTTTATAAAGAGATATATTGGGCTTAGAAAATTTGTCTACTCAAAGAGGATAGATTTTTGAAGGCCTTGTACTCTCATCATTTTAACCTCATATTTTAGAGCTCAATAGCATGTTATATTCTCTACCCAAAGGAGAGTTTATGATGATGTACCTGATGCTCTTGAAGGAAATAGCTTATCATGTTTAAAGCTATTTTTGCTTATTTATTTATTGTCTGTACCTCTAAACTGTTGCATTTGTATTCAGTCTCTTTCAATGTAAATAGTAATAATGCTATCATAGAGGTTTTGACTTACTCTAACTACAAGAGATGGAAGTAAGATATTGAGTTTGTACTTGGTATTGTAGATATTGATTTGGTTCTTCGAATTGATGAGCTACCTAAACCCACTGACAAGAGGACTACTGAAGCAAAAAAGCTCTATGCTAAGTGGGAAAAGTCCAATTGACTGAGTCTGCTTGCCATAAAGAGATCAATTGCAGAATATTTGATGAATGGTTTGCTTGAGACCACCAGTGCCAAGGAATTCTTCACTGCTGTTGGAGAGAGATACCGAATATCAGATAATGCTGACGCTGGGCATTTGATGAGTGAATTAATAGGTGCAAAGTATGATAGCTTAAAAGGAATAAGGAAATATATTTTGAGGATGGTCCATATTCAATCTAAGCTCAAGAATTTTCAAATCCCTATCAATGATAATTTTATCAGTCAGATTAAAACAGTCTACAATATTCAGAATCAATCTTGGAGCATAAATGATTTGATCACCAAGTATATAGCTGAAGAAGAAAAGCTAAAGAAGGAGAAGGCTGAGTGTGCTCATCTAGTTGCTCAATCCGAACCCAGCTTTAAAAAAAATGGAACAATAAGAAATTTAAGTCTTTTGCTCCTAAGAAAAATCAAGATTTCAAGAAGCAATGTCATGGTGAGACATGGAGTGGAAAAGGACAAAAGAGTGACATGAAGAATCAATGCTATTTCTGTAAGAAAAGAGGTCACAAGAAGGCTGAGTGCACTAAGTTCAGAGCTTGGCTAGAGAAGAAAAATAAGGAGCAAGGTAACTCACTAGCCTACGTCTGTTTTGAATCAAATTTGATCAATGTTCCTCTGGATTCTTAGTGGCTTGACAATGGTGCCACTGTTCATGTGGCATCTACCTTGCAAGGGTTCATAAGAAAAAAGAAGCCAAGTGAGGAGTCCAAACTGAAGATGGGGAGCAATGTGGAAGTCGAAGTCAGCTGCGTAGAAACTGTAAAATTGAAGTTAGATTCGGGATTTGAATTAGTTTTGGATAACACTTTCTATGTATCCTCATTTAGGAGAAATTTGATTTCAATTTCTTTGCTTGACAAGATTGGATACAGTTTTATTATTAATAATGGAAGAATTGATTTAAGTTTTAATTCTCAAGTTATTGGTAGTTGTATTTTATCTGATTGATTATATAGGATGTGCTTAGCTCCCAATAGTTTTGACTCATCTTTTAATGTGGAATATGTTGGGCTAAAGAGATCCAAGATCAAAGAAAAATCTTTCCTACTTTGGCACAAACGGTTAAGTCACATCTCCAGGAAAAGAGTTAATAGATTGATAAAAGAAGAAATTCTTCCTCCCCTTGATTTTTAGGACTTGGGGATGTGTTGATTGTATTAGGGAATAGCTAGTTAAAACTAAGAAGAAAGGTGCAACCCCCAGTCAAGGCCTTCTAAAAATCATACACATAGATATTAGTGGATCCTACTCTACCACCTTATATGGTAATAAATATTTTATCATATTTATTAATAATTTCTTTCGATATGGCTATATCTTTCTGATAAAAGAGAAATCCAATGCTCTTGAAAAATTCAAAATTTTTAAAACTAAAGTTGAGAAGCAAACGAAAAAAGTCATAAAGATAGTTAGATCTAATTGTGGTGGTGAGTATTATGAAAAACATGATGAAGCTGGATAGCAAATGGATTCGTTTGCCAAATTCTTATAGGACTGTGGGATTGTTGGCCAATATACCATGCCTGGGACTCCTAAACAAAATGGCATGGCAGAGAGATGCAATCACACCCTTAAAGATATGATGAGGTGTATGATGAGCAGGTCTAATCTACTAGAGTATTTATGGAGAAAAGCAATTAAGACTGCATTATATATCTTGAATAGAGTTTCAACCAAATATATGTCTAAGACTCCTTTTGAATTATGGATAAAAGAAAAATCTAGTCTGAACCATTTTCGAGTTTGGGGGTGTCCTGTTGAAGTTAGAATTTACAATTCTTTTGAGAAAAAGTTAGATCCCAGAATCATCCGTTGTTATTTTATTGGATACCCAGAGCACTCCAAGGGGTATAAATTTTATTGCCCAACTCGAGGCACCAGAGTAGTTGAATTTATGACAGCCAAGTTTTTGGAGCTGGATGTCGCTGACGAAAGCTGTTTTTCATCTATGATTGAGAATAAACCTGGCACTTCTATTTCAATTCTCTTACCTACAAAACTTGATAATATTATGGTGGAACCTATAGAAGGGACAAGTCCACACAATGTAGAGACTCAAGATATGCCTACTGGTAATGAGATTCCTTCTAATTTTGAAGCTACAATGGAAAATGCTCCTATTATAGATGAACCTATTACAGAGGTTCCTATGAGGAGATCCATAAGAGAAAGAAGATCGGCAATCCCTAATGATTACTATGTTTATCTTTGGAAGGCAGATTATGATATTGGCCAAATTATGGATCCCATAAATTATAATTAAGATATCTTAAGTTCTCAATCTGATATGTGGTTGAATGCGATGAAAGAAGAAATAAATTCTATGGCAGACAACTCTATTTGGGAACTGATGGAATTGCCTGAAGGTTGCAAACATGTAGGTTGTAAATGGATATTCAAGACTAAAAAGAACTCTAAAGATAAGATTGATAGGTTCAAAGCCAGACTGGTTGCGAAAGGCTTCACACAGAGAGAGGGCATTGATTACAATAAGACCTTCTCACCAGTTTCTACTAAAGATTCTTTCAAAATAGTGATGGCATTGGTGGCTCATTTTGATCTGGAGCATCACCAAATGGATGTGAAAACAGTCTTTTTAAATGGAGATCTACATGAAGAAGTCTATATGGTGCAATCCGATGGGTTCAAAGAAGAAGAAAAGGAGCATATGGTATGCAAATTAAAGAAGTCTATTTATGGGCTCAAGCAAGCTTCTCGGCAATGGTATCTCAAATTTGATGAGATTGTGACATCATTTGGCTTCATTGAGAATATGTTTGACCAGTGTGTGTATATGAAGATCAGTGAGAGTAGAGTTATCTTTTTTATACTCTATGTTGATGACATACTGCTCGCTAGTAATGATTTGAGTCTGCTTCATGAGACCAAAAATTTTTTATTCAAGACTTTTGATATGAAGGATCTTAGAAATGCATCCTTTATTCCCAGTATCGAGATTCATCGTGATAGGTCTCATGGCCTACTTGGATTATCTCAAAATGTTTATATTGAGCGTGTGCTTAAGAGATTCAACATATACAAATGCAAGCCTGGGGATGCATCCATTATGAAAGGAGATAAGCTCAACAATAAGTAGTGTCCTAAGAATAATATTGAAAGAAAATCTATGAAGAATGTCCCTTATGCCAGTGCAATTGGAAGCTTGATGTATGCGCAAGTATGTACCAGACCAGACATTACTTTTGTTGTGAATGTTCTTGGTCGATATCTCTTAAACCCAGATCATGATCACTGGATTGCAGCTAAAAAGATTACGAGGTATCTATAAAAGACAAAAGACTTTATGCTTATGTACGGAAAGGTGGATAAGCTTGAAGTGGTTGGATACTCTGATTCAGATTTTGGTGGCTGCTTAGATGATTTAAAATCTACTTCATGCTATATATTTATGCTTGCTGAAGGAGCTATATCTTGAAAAAATGTCAAGTAAACATTGATTGCATCTTCAACTACGTATGCTGAGTTTGTGGCTTACTATGGAGCAGCATGTCAAGCTATATGATTGAAGAATTTTATTTCTAGGCTCCTTATGGTCGACTCCATCTTAAAGCCACTAATGATCTACGATAATAGTGCTGTTGTCTTTTATTCGAAGAACAACAAGATCAGTAGTAGATCCAAGCACATGGAAATCAAGTATCTTACGGTCAGGAACCTAGTAAAGAAATAAGATATTCTTGTAGAATATATTGATACAGAGTCAATGCTTGCTGATCCCCTAATCAAAGGGCTTAGATCCATAGTCTTCATAAAACATATCGAGAACATGGGTATTTTAGAGTCTTTTGATTTGTTGGGTTAGTGGGAGTTTAATATTTTTTTTGAGTTTATGTATTGACTTAATAAATAAATTTTACTTATAATTGATTGCTTTATCAATTGAAGAATTTTATTCTTGTATGATTTATATGCGCATATGAAACAAAATATAATATAGTGTCTCAAGAATAAATATTTATCTTAAGAATGATAGTTGCATGGGTATGTCTCACTTTATTATTATGAGATTTCAATATTTTATTTGGGGACATATAGGCTTCTTTTGAAGTCGTGGGATTTCTCTCGCTTTTACTAAAGCATAAGGTTAAAGAAAAATCATGATGAGGACCGATATGGATATAGCACGTATTTTGAGATTACTTGTTGGGTGCTATTCCTACGACACTACCAGGCTAATAATCTTTTTCAATATAACTGTTAGTAATTGTAATCATGGATTGGTTTTATATCAGTAAAATGACATAATGATTACCATGATTCATTATTAATGATCATGTTAGTTGGATTGTTGATGAGGTGTTATCTTAGGATCTTTTGTTTTTAAAATATGGCCACATTAAAACTTTTTTTGTCTACCCAGGATTTGGTTTTATTATTATTTTAAAAAAAAACTATAATTAATGTCGCCCAAGTGGAAGAATATTAGAAAATTTTATTTGGGCTTTCATTAAGAAAATTTTATTTGGGCTTTCATTAATTGTATGATTTCTATTTAATAAAATTGGATTGTGACATGGTCCAATGAGATCAAATTATGCGCTGGTTGTGATCATAAAATTGAAAGCCCAATGTACCTCTTATTTTAAGCTTGGTAGGATGGTAAGTGTGGGCTATTGGGTTTTATTGGATCCGTAATGGGAGGGACCAGTAAACCATTATAAATAGGCTAGGTTTCTTCTCCAAAACCTAATTTTAGATGCTTGCTTCATTGATAGCCGTCATTAGAAAAAGATTTCTGGAGAAGAAGACTGAGCACTAAATACACAATTATGTATTCCACAACGGCGCAAATAGGTATTTTTTTAATTTTTGATTAATTATTTCGGTGTTCTAATAATCATGCACTTGATTCTATTAAAAATTATTCAACATGATCTTCTTTTACGAGAAACAATGATTGATTTTCTTGCATGACGCCGGCTATTGATCAAATTTTATATAATTTTTAAAATATTTTAGTTTTTTTCCTTTTATCCCAATATATATTATTTAAGCTAATATTGCGCTTGAAACTATATAAAGTATAGTTCAATAGTTGGTATCATTAAAAAAAAAAAAATTATTCTTTCATTGAAAAGATACCACAAACCCTGTACTAACATCTACTGTTGCCTACTATTTTATTGCTATTGATTTTTTTTTTTTTTGTATATTTTGGGGAGCGGGTTAGAATGGATATACTATACATAAAGGGTCCACAGGAAGGTCTAACATCGGCCTGCGTGGTGCATGTGAATATTGAGTCACTTTGAAAATCTTATAATTATTAAACTTATAAAAGCAATCAAAAGTAACAAAGTGAAAAAGCCTACTTGTGTTGAACTCTTGGATGCTTGAGGTGGTTGGAAGGCATTTCTTATGGATTGATGCAATGCATTGTCTTGTGATATCTTTACAATTTTCTAGCTAATGGACATAAATTGAGCCTGCAAAGGCAACTTCTATGAAGTCTCAGTGAGAGTATTATTAAATTGCACCATGCTCTCTTGAAGCCGGTATTGTAGGATGTAGAGACCTAGTTTATGCTATATTGCCTTTTTAATATAGAATCCATATTTTTATACTAAATGATACAACAAAATTTGGTTACATTGCTTTGATAGCGGAAATCATATGAGAAAAATGCTCAAAAGATAAGTGTTGGGCCTCTTCCTTCCCTTTGTGTGGGTGTCAAAAGATGGATGTTAAGCCTCCAACTAAGTTGAGTGATCAAACAGGGATGTCACCAATGTTAGATAGCCAAAAAAAAGATTAAGGAAATAGATGGTAATAGTAGCATAGGTCCAAATACCTTGACCAATTCAAGGATTTTAGCTATCATAACATGGCCTACCTAGAATAAAAGGAGGGAGAGTATAGCCATGGCTAAAAGTTATTCAACTACCATAAGTAAACTAGAATTCTACTAGAAAGCTAGAGCATAAAATTTTAAAAATAAAAGTAACGATAAATTAAGGATAAAGATTTATAATGATAAAGTTTGGCCATTTGATTGGTAGAACAAGGGTACTATTTTTGTTCATATTACATTCTACAATTTTTACAAGATCACAAATGATATGGTAACCATCCACACTTCCAATGATAGTTGTCCATATCTGGTCTCCATTTCTTTTAACAGTTTTGGTAACTAACACTAACTGCCCTCTATATTCATATTGTCATAACTATGAGATCCCATATCATCTATCAAATAGATAGAGGGTTTCCATATGGCCATGCTCGTTCAGCTGCAAGCCTATCTCAATTGGTCTTTATTTGGCTTGCTCTTAAAAGTTCATTCTAACCATCTCTCCCTTTACTCAGCCTATAGAACGATGTTCTATGTTAAGATATATTTAAGCTAACTCGATCTACTTCTCTATCCGGTATTTGCTACTTTGACCTCAATTATTATTAAGATATTCACTAGAAGCTCTATCATTATTGTTCTGCCTTAGGCTTGCTATGTGGTTGAATGTATATATCCTCAAATTCCATAATGAATTAAAATGCAATGTAAACAATAAGGATACAAGAAACTTTAGTTATATTACTCTTCAAATGAAGATGGCTATCGGTTAAGAAGCTTTATATGTTCAATTGGTTATCAACATTCTCCAATAACAATATTATTAGTGTTAAATAAAACTTGATATAAATTTGGATTTTTGGGGAGTTACCTTGAAAAATCTACGAAAATTGGAACTCTTAGGATATGTAAAGTTGAATCATATGTTTTCCACTTCTAAAACTCTTCAAATCATATGTGCGATCATGATGGGAAGCATAAAAAGAAATCCATCATTCAAGTGCCTTGATTGCAAGAATAAGATGAAAAAAAAAGTAGTTAAAATATTTTCAGATATTTTTTCTTGAAAATCTTTTTTTACATAAAAAAAATTTGAAAGAAGAATTCTAATAATATGAGGGAGGGAGAAGGAGAACCTATTCGATAATTTCTTCTCTCCTCTAACTAATCCCTCTAATATTTGAATTTAGGTGATCTTGACTAGACTAGCCCATTATGGGCAGCCTAACCAGATCCAAACCCCAACATTTCTCAATTATACATGATGGGCTTAATACGACTCAAAAATATCTATACAAGAACAACTTTTAACTTTCATTTAAATTCAATACCATTCATATTCAGCAAATGAATCGTGTGACTCGTAAGTACACCTACACTTGGAAGCTCAATGTTGTATACTGGTTGTAGAAAAATATATATAGTGGCTACCACCCAAAACAAAAAATGATTGTTAGAATAACTGTGTCTCACTATGTCCCAGACACATTTTGTTATTTTAGTTAAAGCATATCTAATCCCTTTAAGACTATATTTAACTTTTCTTCCTGATCGTGTACATATGGTAGATGTCATTAATAATGATTTTTCTTTCACACTTATGCATCTTAGTTTCAGACCAACTATTTTTCTAGACATGTTCCATATAGCTAAATTATTTTATCGTCTAAATTATTTTATCACCATTGAAAATATGCTAAAATAGCAAATATTGGCATGTCACTTTGAAAATATAGTTCAAAGTCACATAGAGCACTAATTGAGGTTAATTTTGAATGTTATGCCTCAAAAAAAAACTCACATAATGAGGATGCATGGATTATTATATTTAATCCCTCATTTCTCGTATGGGTTGAATCAAGCACATATAATATGAATTATATGCTATGGTAGTTTCTCTGAAAGAGGGTATGTCCTTATACTAATCATTACCACTATAGAAATTTTGATCCAGTTGCAACTGAATTCATATTACATATTTATATGTAAGTAGTCTAAGTTCTTTATTAGCTCACTATTAATGGTGCCTAATCAAGTACTCGCATCCAACTTTCATCTAGACTGACATGATTGTGGGACTGTCATGTTTGGTCCATAAACTGCATAGACATATGTTAAATATGGACCTCGTCTTGACTCAGGTTTTAAGGCAATACTTATGATCCGAAAGATAATTTTGCATATTTTAACTTGCTCTTTCACTATCAAATAAGTACATTAGTAACACAACATTCACAACATCCAATATCATAGTATTCATCTCAATTTGCTCTTCCCATGCCTGAGGTGGTCTCTTTTGTGAGAAAGCCGATCTACGCCTAGTGACATACTTTTTGTATATGTATGTTTGTACTAGTTTTTATAAGAAATTTGTTCCATTAAAATATAAAATAGAAATTAACATGAAACAAATGTCAATTCATTGATAATGGAATATTGTATATTAAAGTCATAGTGATCCTAAATAATATAATTTCTCACTAAACTCTATGCAATCTCAAAGACACAACATGAGATAAGAATACAAGGATCTACAATCATCAAATGTGTAGAAATATATTTTAGGACCAATTTTTTTTATGCTACAATATCTCTAATAAAATTATTTTTAGTATCAATGTGCTTCATCCTATCATGATATTTAAGATCCTTCAGATATGCAATAGTAGCTTGGCTATGATCATAATGAACTGTCAGAGGTTCTGCAGCACTGGCTACAATATTCAAGCTTTGTAGAAATCTTCTAAGCTAAATTGCCTCTTGCACTACAGATGAATAAGCAGTGAACTCAACCTCCATCCGGACAAAGTTGTACATATTTGTTTCTTACTATGCTAAAAAGATAGCACTATTATTAAGCAAAAACATATATCCTAAAGTCGATTTTCTCTCATCCAAATCTCCTATCCTGCCCAATCAGCATTGAAATAACTAAAGTACAAAGTCATCTTTTTGATAATATAAGGAGTAATCTATAGTACCTTTGAGATATCTTAGGATTCTTTTGACTACTTTTCAATGCAACTTTCTAGGATTAGCTTGATAACAGCTTACCAATCTAATGGTATAGCAAATATCAAGCCGTATATACATTATGGCATACATTAGACATCCTATAGAATTGGAGTAAGAATATTAGTCATTTCTCTCTTCTCTTCTGAAGTCTTGAGATACATTTTAAGATTCAATCCTTCACCTCTTACTATAAGACTATCCATGGAGTTACAGTTTTACATTTTAAATCACTTTAGGATCTTTTTAATATAAGGCTCCTCCATCAATACAAGAAGTTTTCTTAAATGATTCTTATAGATTTTAACACCAAGCACATAAGCTGCTTCCTCTATATCTCTATAGAATTTATATTATCATTATGCATCATAGTGATTATCATGTGCTCCCGACCCTTAAGTAAGGATCTAATTATAGCTTGAATCTATTGTTCATCTACAAGGGTATGACCAGCTCCCTTCAACTTATTTATCATGTTTGACATCTTCCTAACATGCATCTCTTGGTATTATTTGGGTACTTCTTGTAGGAGTCAAACTTGATAGTGAATCACCTCAGCTTAGTAGCTGAAGAATCCCAAAACTTTTCTTTTAGGTAAGACACATTTCTAGGGTTATGTCATACTCTTCAAACTCACATATGAGATCATCTTGCATACTATTTAGCAACGTGATGTGAATAATTCTATTCTTTCTTTTCTAAGCCAAATAAGACTCTTGATCTTTTTTATATTGAGCAGAAGTACCCAACTTAAGTTTAGCCATGATACACTACAAGAAAAATAGGTTTTTGTATCAAAAAAAATTAATGCAAAAAGTCATAATATTGCTATGAAAAGAATTTATAACAAAAATTTAGTTGTTGCAATTTTGTTGCAAAAAGCTCAGTTACAAAAGATATTTGTAATAAATTTTAAAATTATTGCAAAAGCTCAATATTTTTGCAACAATGAAAATTATTACAATAAGATAAAAATTATTGCAAATGCAATCCAATAAAATTCAAATATCGTGATCTTCTTAATTTTTTGTAATATTTTTTTCATAATTTACAATATTTTTTTTTATTGGTAAGCTTTTGCAATAATATTTTGTGATGCTAAATATAGTATTTTAATTATATTATTTTAAAATTTTAAATTTAAATGCATCATTTACAACAAAATTTGCTATAATTTGCAATAATATTTTTTGTTAATAATTTTTTGCAACAATATTGGATGATGCTAAACATAATATTTAAGTTATAATATTTTAAAATTAAAATTAAAATATAAAATTTATAACAAAAAAAATTAATGCAAATTAAGAGTGTGCATATATACACACACATACAAACTTGTAGACATAATGAGTAGAATACATTTTTTAATAAATATTTTATATTTACATATATTTCTATTAGCAAGAATCCAAAATAAGTATAGAGCTCATTGCTCATGCTTTTTTTAACAAACAAAGTCAAAATATTCCTGTTTTAATGACTAATTATAAAATAAGATAACTTTCAACAAAAACTATGTCCTCTTTCATAAATAGTCTCTGTAATCATTTATCCAAACTTATATACAAAGAGAACAAAAAAAGAAGAGTAAAACATAACAAATCTAGTATTTTCATAAGATCCAACAAAAAAACAAAGTCAACCCAGCATATATAACATCTCAATTTTCTTTATAAAATGACTAAGAAAGAACAAGTGATAGATTGAAAAAACAAACTTCCAGCAAAAAACTATGTCATCCTCAAGCATTAGATCAATGCTATTCATTTGCCTTGTTCTACAAATTTAAAGAAAAAAGTTGTTAAAATATATATAACATACAAATTTGAGATTCAAGGTATAGTAAAATCTTAGCTTTTAATTTTCTAACCTTTTAAAAAAGAGCAAAAGTCCTTCATAAATATTTTGGATCTAAGTCAAGCTATAAAAAAATAAATATATTAAAAAAAATTTAAAATTATATATAGTAAGAATGAAGGCTACAAATCTAAGTATAATAAGAATGAAGGTGAAATCATGTATGGCAAAAATCATGTTAGCTTACATTTATAGCTTGACCATTTGAGATTTTAGTTAAGTAGACTTGCAGCATAGCTTTCATGTCAGCTTGGAACTTAACTTGCATCTCTACACTTTGAGCCTCCATATTAGCTCTCATACGTCTTATCTCTTCTTCTTGTTGAATATATTGCTCTTTAGTTGCCCCTCTAGCTCCTTAACTTTCTTGGCCACTTCATCGCATTACTGATTAGCTTATTCTAATTAAGCTTGTAACCTCATTTTACGTTTGATCGATTTGGAACAATAATTTTGGCAATGTTTTTCACCAACACTTGCTTAAAGGCTTCATCAGCAGTCAAGTTCAAAGGATTTTCTTCATTCAATAAATCTAATACATCTTTCTATATTTGGCATATAAATATATATAATAATCAGTTTGTTTAGATTGACTATCATATGCAGTTCCTCTAATATATAAAAAATTAAATATTTAATTGCAGGGGTTGTAATTTAAATATTCATAATTATTGCTAAATATAAATTACTTACATCAACTTTCTTTGCTTTATCATTGATCCAATCTCCATTACTCTTTATATGAGTAATCTTTCATATTTGATGCATACCGAGCATTTCTATAGTAATAAAATTTCTCTATATAAGAAACTTTATTATTAATTAAATTATCATATAAATAATATACCATAATATAACACTAAATAAATAATCTTACGTTATCATTTCTAACATTTTTAAAACTTTTACGGCTAGCAATATGAGGAACATATTGCTTCTCCCTATTTGCTGTATTTCTTAAACTAGTTGCCTATATAAGATATCAAAAAAAAAAAATTCAGCTAACAAAAAAAATTTTACTATTTTCTTAAGCATATATAGCTTGTAGAAAAACAAACCTAAAAATCAAGTGTCTTGAAGTAATTCACAAGATACAACCAATTAGTAGGAGAGATAATTTTTTGTCAGTTTTGCAAATGCTATTCATCAATCTTATAACATTTATAGTGATTATATAAGCATGAGCGGCAAACATAATATATAGCCATTATTGGTTATTGATTTGATAACATCCCATATAAGATCAGTCTTATGTATGTCAAATTTACCATAAAAAAAAAATCACATGATAGATAATGATTTTCAACGTGAAATTTTTATAAATTTACAGACTTCATTCATAATTCTATAAAATAAAAATGACTCTTTAATAGAAAATTTTTTACGATTGTGAACTCACATATCTTGTCTTTAATTCCAATATCCACATCCTTCCATATTTTTGCTTCAAAATTAGTATTCAATCTGATGATTTTTTATCCATCTTGACTCTTTATATTTTGGACACTCATTCAAATATGTATATTCATGGTAAAAAAGGATACAATCATTTTTATAAGCATCTATCTTCTTGTAATCCAACTTTAAATCCTAAATTATCTTTTGGACATCATAAAATGATGCAGGACATATATTTTCTGGTGGTAGCATACTTCTTAGTAAATTTAGTAAAGTATCTAAAGATCTATTACTTCATTCATATTGGCATTTTATTTAGAATAATTTTACTATGAATGTCATCTTAGAGAATCCTTGACAATTTGGGTACAACTTTTGCTCTGCATCTTTTAATAACCAATAGAATTTTTGAGCTTTTCCATTGGGCTCTTGAGATTCTTGACTACCTAAATTTTTGGACACACCTTCAATATTTTCTCCAAGGTTCTTACCTCTAAACATATCATATAACATTTCAAAGTGGCAGCATCATCGCCTCCATTAAAATTGACATTATTACCTAATTCAAGCTCATCAAGGAGAGCAACATGTAATCTTTCTCCATGATATGTCCATCTTTTGCAGGTCTTTTCCATCCCCCATAAATATAAATCTATCTTAACTTCACTTCTAGTGTTATAGTAGCCATTGCACTTAGTACAAAGATAACATATTATATCCACTACCCTAGGATGAGAAAATGCAATGTCTAGAAAAGCATCCAAATTTTTTTCATATGTAGGTGTACGCTTATCATATTCAATCAAGCTTTTATCATGCTCAACTACCAAATTTTTTTATTAGCCTAATTTTCTACAAAATTGAACAACTTCAACACACTTGCAATATATATTTTAGTCAATAATTAATATTTTCTAATAGCATTTAGGATAATTAAGATATACTCAAATTCAACTTTGAAGAAAAAGAATAAGTCCAAAGTATAGCACTACAAACTAATTCAAATTTAGAAGAAAAGAACAATACAAAAGCAGCAATGCAAATAAATTTAAGCTTGTAATAAATAACAAGACCAAGGCTGCAAGACAAACATCTAGAGAACCTAATCAAGCACTTAAAATAAGCAAGTAAATATTAACTAATGTTCATAAAAAGTAAAATGCTAACTACTTAAGATTATTGAAAGTAATCAATTATATGATGTTATATAATTATATACACTAAACAAAATTTATAATTCATCAAATGCCTCATTTGTCCTTATTCCAATAATAAAATTACAACTTAAAGAAAAAAAATGAACAAAGATAAAATATAAGCATGAATAAAAAATATTCATGTTATTATTTCTTATATGAACAAATTACGAAAATCATAGACCATATTTTAAAGGTGGTTATCTGATGCAAAATAAATAAAAACTTAGCAACAAGTTCTTCTTCCAATCACAAAACCTCTTTTTTTTTTTTTTTTCAAGTCCGGATGGGTCAAGTCATTTTGAGTTATATGAAAGAGCCTTAAAAAATAAAGCAAATAGAATATCCAACTATTTATGACTAGATTAAATATTTTACATAATCAAATTTATTTAGCTCAGATCTATGGATATATGCATATAGGTCATAGATATGCTCGTGCTAAGCCTCTAATACTATAGAGTATCAGAATGCTCACGATTAACAATCAAAAAATAAAATAATTTAAATATTTAGATAACTAAAATATAAGAGGTTTAGTACTTTATATTATATTATATTATATTATACTATAAAATATTTTTTATTATTATTTTATCAGATTTAAAAGTATATTTTTAATTTAGTTATCAAACATGTGCTAAAATTGTATAGCACATTAAAAATATAATTATAAAATATCAAATATTTAAAAAAAATTAACTTGCAAAGGCTCTACAACCAACAATAATCTCAAATAGATCCTAATAATCCAACCACTGCCAACTAATTAACTTTCATAAAAAAATATATACTAATAATATATAATAATATTAATCATTTCTCTTTTATGCATCACTTATCCAAGAAGATGAATTTTTTGTATACTGATAATAATATATACTAATAATATATTTTATAAAAACTATATACTAATTAACTTAATATATACTAATAAAAAAACTCAACCTCCACTACCTATTGATCGATCGAGGATTTTTTTGTTTAAGCTCCGTTCACCTGACATAGAGGCGAGCTTGGCAACGTGGGTGACTAGCAACGAGAGGGAACAAAGGTGAGGGCAAATGGTGGCACCGGTGAGGGACAGCGGCTCATGAGATCTCAAGAAAAATGCAAGGGTGGCGAGGGGGAGCGAACGGTGGTGGCGGCATGGGGAGCGGCCTACGAGATGTCGGGCAAACAACGGGGGTGGCAAGGGGAGTAGCCCGCAAAGATTTAGGATGAATGGTGGCTGCAGTCGAGGGGCCGATGATGGCAGTGGTAGTGGCAGTGAGAGGGAGCGGCCCATGAGAAGTCGAGCGAATGACGATGGCGATGAGGGCGATCGATGGTGGTGGTGAAGGGGAGCAGCCAGCGAGGTCTTAAGCGAATGACGACAGTGGCGAGGGCGAATGACGTTGGTGGGGAGGGGGATTGGCCCATGAGATCGGGATTTTTCTTCTAATCTCATTGGAGGTGGTGGCAAGAGGGAGCGACGAGGTGGCGGCAAGGGTTTTTCTCCTAATCTTGTCGGAGGGGAAGCATGAGATCGGGATTTGAGGGTTTGGAAAGGAACGAGAGAAAGATAGAGTCGGAAAGGCTTAGGGTGCGGAAAGTAAATATTAGCCCACGCCTAAGCTAGATTAGTTCTTTTTTATAATACATTTAAATACATAATAATTTTTTTATGTATTTGCATCAAATTTAAATTTTGTTTCAAAAAAATATAAATTTTACAACAAAAATAAAATTTTGTTATAAAAAATTTAATATTTTGCAACAACAATAACTATTTGTTACAAATAATATATTTCTTTATAGGTTTTGCAACAATTCTTTTTGTTACAAGAAAATATAGAATTTGTAATAAGAATAAATTTTGTTACAAATTATTGTTGCAACTACCTCATTTTCTTGTAGTGTTAAAGGAAAGAAGGAATTATCGGATAATTTCTCCTTCTCCTTCTCTCGTATTATCATAATTTTCTTTTCAAAAGTTTTTTTATGTAAAAAAAAAGACTCCCAAAAGAAAACAACTAAAAATTTTTAAATATTCTTTTTTTATCTTATTTTTATAGTCAAAGTACTTAAATAGCGAATTTCTTTATGTGCTTTCCATTGTGTGAGAGTTTTCAAAAGTCAAAAACACATGATTAACCCTATAGATCCTAAGAGTTTTAATTTTCATGAATTTTCCAAGATAACTCCCCAAAAATCTAAATTTATATTAAATTTTATTTAACATTGATATCAAAGCCATAAAGGTTGAATACGTGATCCATGTTTGATTTATTTAATATATTGTAGAAGTCTCGTGGTTGAATGTTATATCAATTTTTTCCTCTTCTTTTGTAATTCTATGTTTCTTGAAACCTAACTAATATATTGTTAGGATATCAGTAACTCTGATACCACTTATTAAGAATCTAGTACCGATGAATTATGATAGAAAAAAAAAATAAAAAAAAATAAAAAAAGTAATCAAGTACATGGATCAGCCTAAGGACTCGCCTTCACAGGATATGCAAAATTTCACTATGAGAGAGAAAATCAAATAATGCAAGAAAAACTTACTACTCAACCCTTGTACAAGAATCTCTCAATAAGAAGTTTCAAAATTTTAATATTTTTTTTAAAATCTCTTAAAAAATCTCTCAGTATCTCTAGGATGCCATCAGCTTTCCAACATAACAAACGGTTTATCAATCGGAGTTATGTAGACTTTAGAAACTCAAAAATAGTATTTCAATATGAAACTCTATCCTAATCACACTCAAGATCAATCTGGACCGTCCGATCATGACCGAATCTCTCTTAGACCGTCAGATGATGCATAATAGTCCTGATCAGGCTCAGATAGAATTTTAGTCATTCGATCGTGATTGGCTCCACTTTGAGCTATCCGATCGTGATCGATCCATGAAACAGTGCTGTGGACCATGTGAAATGCAAAGAAAATAAGTTGGGGGTCCACGCGGGCGCCCATAAGCCGGTGGTCCATGGTGGATCGTGCTCCACCGCATGGGCTAGGCACCCGCACGCGACCCCTATGCACGCTCGCATGCCCGACCGACCTAGCATCGCTGCGTGCAGCCTGTTTGGGCCACGCTGCCACAGTCCAGCACCGCCTGTGGGCCCCTCCAGCATGCCCGAGGCCGTCTATCCCATTTTGACCTTCTTTCATGCGTATCTTCTCCGTCTGAATTTTGTTTGGATTGTTCTTGAGCTCGTTAGACTCCGTTTGTCATTCTAGATTTATTATAGATAGAATCTCGAGGCATTTTTCTTAACAATCTCCATCTCGACTCAATATTCGACCTCCATCTATCTTTGAGAGCCTGTGATCCATCTCGTCTCTATGCCCTAAGGCACGCCTACTGATCATGGATGGACAAACTGTTAGATATATGTGCCCTAGAAGCCAGAATTGGCTAACACTTGTAATACACTTCTAGGGGCAAAATTATAATTTTGACTATAATTAATGAAAATGGGTTATTTTCTATCACATCTGTGTATTTAAAAGTGTCTGTGATACATCCTTTGAGAAAGAGAGAGATAAATATTATAGAGAGATGCAGAGAGTGGCGAGCTTCTTGGTAGGATTGAGATCTACCAGCGAACCCACCAACGACGGTCAAGGGACTGGATGGCAGGGAGCTAGGAGCTTTATATAAATTTTTCAACTATTTTTTTATTGATATTTTAATTTTCAGTACAAACTTAGAATAGCTATAACTTTAATTTTCAGGATTGTATGGTAGATATTAAATCCTAGCCTATCCTTAAGGGCTTGATTGCATCCATAGATGATGAAATCTATGATTAGGGTACGAGATCCTATTATGTTAGAAGGCTAGGGTATGAGATCAGAGCTTCCACATCCTGATGCTTGTCCAAGGCAAATGTTCATGCTGCCTATGATGTTCGACTGGCGAAAATATAGAGATAAGTTATCGAGGATCGATAGTGGACTACTAAGTTGGCTACATACATCGACGAGTACTAACTATTTCAAATGCAGATGATAGAGCAGATGGCACAGATGAAGCAGATGATACAATTGATGAGGCAAAAGCAAGCCGGTCCAAGCTCCTTCGAGCACTCCACTTCTCTGGCCCGTTCCC
Source organism: Cocos nucifera (assembly GCA_006176705.1). Taxonomy (NCBI): domain Eukaryota; kingdom Viridiplantae; phylum Streptophyta; class Magnoliopsida; order Arecales; family Arecaceae; genus Cocos; species Cocos nucifera. Next base: position 106,851 of record QRFJ01002588.1, on the reverse strand, counting down.
CCTTCTCCAGATGTCAATGCTTGATGGCTAGCGGCCTATTTTTATATTTTTTTATTTTTATTTTAGATCTCTTATAATTATTAAATTTATTTTATAATAAAATTTACTTATGGGTTTATTATGTGGATTTTTTATTTTTATTTTATAGATTATAAATATAAAATATTTAAAATATAAATAAAAATATATATTTATAAAATATTTTTTAAAAAAAATAAT
>QRFJ01002588.1:0-106622 GCA_006176705.1 Cocos nucifera | reverse complement strand
TTAATGGTAATGTAATTCATATTTTTCCAAGAGTTTGAAAATTTAAAGACATGAATATCATTATTTAACTCAATAAACAGCTTCCGACCATAGGATCATCACGAGGATGGTGATTGATCCGGAAAGTTGTGGTACCGATCGCTTCTCTTTAGTAGATGAATTCTTGAGTTCTATCGGTTGAGACACTGGAGCGGAGTACAGGTATCGTTAGAGAAGAGGGCTACTGAGCCGTGACCAACCTCGAGTAGTCATTAGGGAGTCTACCTTCTCGTCATGACTGACTCGATGCACTAGTGTGTCTGGTTCTTTGACCTGAGATGCATCGCAGTTCACCTTGAGGGTGTTTATGTTTGGCTACACATTATCGGTCTCCTAGCCATATGGAACCTGAGGTGTATGTTGGCTATAGGCATGTTCATTGTAGGACTGGATTGCATCAAGATGGAATCTATCTACCTGGTGGTAGAGAGTAGCCAATGATGATCATGAGATCAAGTCCAGAAGCCCATGGCCCATGGCCAGAGTGAAATTATAGAAAAGAAGTTTTCTTTATAGATTTCACATTGGACTCGAATTCGAATGATTACATCATATGACGAGACTGAAGGGTTTGACGAGTTCACCTAACCTAATCCGATCGGGGCTCAAGATAGAAAAACTGAATCATACATAGGTAATGCACCAAGAGGTTCGCATTCAGCTCTGATGGGTTGGCCACATCATTCTGCTAGGTTGTCATGTGGATTTTGGGAGCAATTAGAATGATTTTAGATGATCGTCATTCTAGCTTGTTTGTTTCAATCAGAAGAGTTCTGATCCATCGAAAGGAGTTTCGATGATGTCTATGAAGAGATCATGAACATATCTCCATTCCATACAGAACTGAACCTAACTGGGTCCACACAAAACAAGGGTTTGAATCTGGTGATCATCAATTGAAACTGATCTAGTTCAAATTGATCTGAATGAGATTTCAATTAGGTTCAAAGGAATGTGCTAGCCGTACTTCGCGTACTTCAGTAACCTCGCCTCTCATAAGTGTCGTTCCTCCCCCGTTAACTACGTTCTTCATTCAAAAAGTTGTCCTGACTGAGCAAAGAAGTTTGTGCTCAATCAGAGGTCTTCATATGGTCTGACTGGAGGTTGTACAAGTCAGAATAGGTTGTCTTATTTGTAGACATTACCTGCATTTTTGGTCACCTGCCATTTTTCTTGTTTCTTTGATTTGGTCAAAGTCTACCTTTTGACCTGGTCAAACGTTGACATATGACCTTGACTTTTGACCACATGTCAATGCACCTATTGGAGAGCTTGGTGGGGGCCTGTCCCGTGCAGAACCTGGCAGGGAAGGGCGCACGCCAAGGGTGGCGTGAGCCCGTAGGAGGCCGCTAGGAGTCTTGTTGGAACCAAGGACTCCCACCTCCCTTTGGATTCCAATCAGCAGTTCTACTAAGATCAGTTTTGACTGGTCTAGGCACCTCTAAGAGGAATCCGAGGGTCTCTTTTTCAAACCAATCAGATTTAGATCTGATTTTCACAAAGGTTGTGATTGGTTGGAGGAAGAGGATTGGACACAAGAGGTCTATAAATAAACCTGCGCCCGAACCCTATCCTAGTGAATTCAATAGAGATTCCCCACCCAGGCTGCCTCCCCCTCCTTTCTCCATCCATACATCTCTTCTCCCCTTGCTCTCCAGTAAAAGTGTTTTGGACTTAGTTTGGTGCGATTCAGATCAAAGGAAGGCGATCAAAACAAGAAGGCTGCGCTGCTGCAAAAGAACGACTGCAATCTTTCAAAAAGAGTTTTGAAGATCTCCAGATCATCCGATCTGATTTTTGGAGGTGTGATAGAGAAGCAAGAGGTTCTTCAGATCCAACCCGAGTGGATACCGGTAGAGGCTAGGCGCTTGCGTGCTAAGATCCAGAACCTTTTCAACTGCAATCAGGATCATCTACAGGGTAAATAGGATTACCAAATTCAGGTAATTGAATTTGATTTAATTTAATTTTATTTTTATTTATTAAATAATAAGAATCAGATTTGAAATATATCAAGATCTGATTGAGAAAGAGAAAATTTTTGAAATATATCTCTTGATCTAATCAGATCTAGACGAACCTGGACCGGGAAATCAGGATTTCCCTTCAACTGGTATCAGAGGCCCTTGGTTTAAATTATTTAGATCTGATTATTAATTTTATTTTAATTAGAAAATAAAGTGATTTCAGATGTCAATGAGATGTGATCAGATTAAAAATCAAAAAAATTAGAAATTTAAATGATTTGGATCTAAGAACATGAAGATATGCATGACCTAGTTCTAAAAGAAATAGTTTATAGATAGTTTTGGCATGTCTTGATTTAATATGATTAATATATTTAGAATTTCTTATATTTACTATTTTCTGATAATATTAAGTGTTTATAACTATCTGATAAATTAGCAAATAAAAATATTTTAATTTTAATATCATATGAGATACTGATAGATGCATGACTAGACTAGTGAGATAGTTCTAACATAATTATCTAGATTAAAATTTATTTTATTAGATCAATTTAAATCTAATTTTTTAGATAATTATGAGATAATGTTAGATCTAAAAATATGCATTATTCTGATACATTGAGATGTATGCAAAATTATGTCTTGATTAGATCTAAATTTGTATATGAGATATAATGATATAGATCTAACTATGTTTTTTTGAAGTTTACATGTTCTGATTAAGGGTTCCTCTTGGTCCGGTGTCAAATAAGAAGAAGAAGGGTTTAAAGGCCTCTGCTTCCCATTCGATGGGGTGTTCTTATGCGTGTAGGGGTCGCTGTTCGTCCTTAATCAGAACCCAAAACTTAACTTTCTGCAAAACCCTAGATCCTAAACCCTAGGATTATTGTGCCATATTTTGTTTTTGAACCCAACTTATTAAGAATAAGTTTCATGGAATATCAATTAGGTCTAAAATTGAGAATTTCAGATCTAAGAACATATTCATAATACTGGGTTTCGGAGCTTGGGTACTCAATTAGGTCTAAGATGAATTCAAACCGAAATCAAGAGTTGATTAGATGGGATCAACAATGCTTAAATTTGACCAGCTCAATAGATTAAGTCTGGGTCAAGATCGAGTCACGATCAAGCAGACCTAATTAGGCTCAGAGGTAGAGTCTGGATTGTAGGCTTACCCAATTGGTTTCTGACTCAATAATTTGGTGTCTAAGGTTAAGTTTGGCACGACGACCGACTGGTTTTTTAATTGGAAGCTAACTCGATCTGAATGCGTTCTTGTGCGAGTTAAACGGCATATTCCTTCATCGGTCTCATTACCTGGCATATGCTGTTGACACAGTTCTGATCTGAGGTGGTCAAATAATCCGAGCTTGACCCATGCACTAGGTTAGTCAATAATTGTTATGACTAAAGCCAAGGTCTAGTTTAATAGACCTGAATCATTCTCCCTAAGAAAAGATTTAATCCGAGGTCTTTACCCATTTGTAAAGACGTGCGGCCCTTCCCGGGGTTGATTGTTCTCGGCTTGATACGTGGGCTCAGTTTGACCGGAAAGATGCAGACGCATGTCTATTAAGGCATTGGATGCTATGGGCTGAGGATCGAGTTGGGCTCATAATTCCGGATACGGTGAGAGACCAATTAGGACCAGTCTATGCAATGGTGGGTTGACTTAACTAAGGAGTGGATCAAATATTTCGGATTTACGGTGAATTCATAGAATTGAGACCAAGTTTGGGGTGCACCATGAATTAGAGAATCATTTGACAAGAGTTGTTCACTCATATAGCTACCCATCACCAATAACTGTTAGGTGAGGTGATGAGTCAGTTGGTGAGACCGCACCACCCACTAGAAATCTCAATCGCGGAGATTTTTCGCATCTCTAACAGGGAGTGTAGGGATCCGAGAAAATATATTTTGGTGGGAGCTAATTTGTTTAAAAATAAAATCTCTAAATAATTGGGTCCAAGTCAAAATTACAGTATCTAAACTAGAATCTTGAAACTTCTCTACAGAAAAAAATGTCTGCGTCCAACCCACTGGCACGTATCCTAGACACACATAGACTGACTGGACCCAATTCTAAGATTGGCTCAGGAACTACAAAATTATTTTGGATTAGAAGAAGTTCAATGTTTTTTGATCAGGACCCCTCCCACCTTACCAGCTCGTCATCCTGAACAGAGAGCGTCTCTGGATAAAATGGATTGACGAAGACAATAAGGCAGATACTACATGTTGGGCTCGATGTCTGATGAGCTCCAGTGCCGAACATGAAGATAATCGGACTTGCTCGCCAAAATGTTGGCTCACCTGTAAGGAGATGTTTGGTGAACAGAGTCGCGCAGCCAAAATATCAAGTCACAAAACAACTTTTTAAGGCCTAAAGATGGTGAGTGGGCCATCAGTCCAAGATCACTGTCTGACAATGAATCAAGGACATGAAGAGCTTGAGATCTCGGTGTGAAGTTGGAGCTGGATTGCAGAAGACGATATATTCTGCAAATCCTTGACTGATGCCATATGGGCAAATTCATCATGAATTACCACATGCATAAAACTTCAGAATTCCTTGGCCGAAGTTGAATGAATAATGCTGGTTACCGCTGAGCTTTCTATGAAGGTTCTAAGGCTCAGTTCTTGCTAATGGACGGACTTTCTCCAAAAAGAAAAGTCTTATGGAAAGAAAAGAAGTTGTAAAAAGCAAAAGGTAGAAGGAATCAAAGAGAAGAATGCAAGAATCGAAGAAAAAGACGATGCAAAGGAAGTGTTTCCATTGCAGACAGCGACGGCCATTGAAAGCGGAACTGGCCCTACTTACCTGCCACCCTGAAGAACAAGAAAAGGAAGTCCTTCTGGAGGTAATGCTCATTATCGAGCAAAACGTGAATGCCCAAAATGAATCGATCCCCTAGGAATAGTCCAAAGACAGATCATCTATGGCGAACCTGATATCCGACTGTCACAGGTCATAAGGCAGCAAGATAGGAATTAACAAATTGGAGAAAAATTGGGCTATTGAGTTCCATTGACCTTTTGAGTCATATCCAACTTGTGATCTTTCTTTCAAGGCAAATGGACTAAACCGCCTTCTTGGTTGGACATGGGGGATAGGGCCACAGATCATCCCTTGCCCCTATACATACTGATGTGTGCGCCCATTCGATGTACCTGCCTAGAGACAATTTTCTACTTCATTACTTATGTACCCGTGATCTGTCTAGTAGTGGTATGTGTATCTTATGAGACATAAAGTCTGAAGCCTTTGAAAAGTTCAAAGAATTCAGACATGAAGGTAGAAAAAAACTCGGAAAAACCATTAAGGTTCTTCGTCAGGACAGAGGAGAGTAGGGAATAATTTACGGAATCTCTGACTATCTTAAGAGAAAATGAGTATTGTCTCTTCACATCGGACTCCACCAGGAAACACTAGTAATCTAATGCAGGGATTTTATGAACGGAGGAATCGGACTCAATTACGATATGGTTCTATCCCATGATGAGCTTCTACAGACCTGCTCCTATGTTTTAGGGACATTATTATTAACTTCATATCTATCTACTGAATAGAGTGTTCCTCTAAAACGCTTTCCTACAACACCGTATGAAGATATGGCCACGGAAGAAACCCAAGTCTGAGTCATCTTCGAAATTCAGGGGGGTCGTCGACGCTATATAAAAGACAACAACGGACAAGTTAGAATTGTAGGTCCTTTAGAGCTTCGATTCATTAGATAATCCTAAAGAGTCATTAGGATACTATTTTAACATTTCCAGAAGACCAGCTAATGTGAATGTGAGTCGACATGCCAGTCTTTTCTCGAACAAACCATGTTTATTCATAAGAATCAGTGCATTCGCAAAAGCGATTAAGCTTGATGCAGAAAAGTCTCAAGGGAAGATAGAGCTAAAAATGGAACCGAAGTAGGAATGACACAAAAATCACACTTTGAGCCAACTCGTAGTAATTTGAGCACAGAGTAGTCCCTCTCCCAGACAAGGTCTCCCCGAAAGATACTTAGTATTGATTTCATGACGTGAAATGTGAAGAATGTTCCTCGATAAGGTATTGCTGCATCGAGGTGATGACCCAAAACCTGAACACGAGGCAATCATCAGATATTGTCGACTGGGAAATGGGCTTGGCAATGGAAGTCAGAGATCGACTCGATGCAGCTTCAACCATAGTCTCTGGACCTTGGTTAGACCAACAAAGGTTATAGTACCTATTGGTGTAAATTGGATCTTCAACGGAAAGATTGGTGCAGATGAGAAATGTGGAGACATTCAAGGCTAGACTGGTGGCAAATGATTATAGTCAATGGCGAAGGCATTGACTATCAGGATACCTTTTTCCCGGACTATGCTAAATCCATCCGCACATTGCTTGCCGTTGCACCTATTTCGATTATGAATATGGCAAAGGATGGAAAACGGCATTTTCCTAAATGGAATATCTTGAGGAAAGTATATCTATATGGAACAGCCTGCTAGGTTTCACATCCAAGTGATACTGATCACAAGGTTTGCAAGCTGCAGCAAATGGTACCAGATATTGGACTTAAGCAGCACTCGGAGCTGAACACTGTTTCAATGATGTAAATCAAAGAAGTTTGGTTTCATCAAAAAACGAAGAGGACCATGTTTTTCAAAAGGGTCAGTGGTGAGCGCTGTTGTCTTCTTCTCGTATTGTACTAGTGGAGCATTCCGCTCCTTATTGGGAATGATATTCCCATGTTACATCAGTCAAGATGTGGTTGTCCAAGAATTCTCCATGGAAAGACCTGTGATGAGGTGAATCCCTTTACTGTCTGGAATTATATATGTTATTATATGCGAAATGGATGCTAGCCTTTCACAGAAGAATGGTACATATAGGAGTGACAGAAGATGGTTTAGATTAGATGGATAAACTCTAAGAGGGGATTAATATCACTAGACATGACATGGTATTCATCTTTCCAAGAAAGATGTGCCCCGACAAGGAGCATGACGCAGCAAAGTCCCTTGCTCTGCTATAGGGCAACACTAACCCATTGAACTGTCTGACTGATATGCTGCGAGTCCACGAATAATCGTCAATCGTGAAAGACAGTACTTGAGCTTCGTGAATGTACAGATACTGAGAAAGAACAGATGTGCGTTCTGATATGTAGTAGACACCAATCGCTACTGTATCGACTCGACTCTGATTTATATACCATGCTCGGAGTCGATCATCGATAGCAGAATGTCAGTCAATTCGGTGATGTTAACTTGGATTGTTACTGCTGCTGGAAATCGTAATCACAATTAGAGCATTACCTGGTAAGCAGCAAGCTCAAGCTTATAGAAGGACCTAAAAGTGTCGTTCCAGAGTTCTTTTGAATCGTAAGGAAATGCAACTTAGCATACTCTTTGCTTCGACAACACGGTGCATAGGTCGATGTATATAGGTAAGCAGACGTCTCTGCAAAGAAGTTCCAAGCACATGAGCGCGTGCCAATAATCCATCTCGATCCAGCGATTACCCTTGAGAAAGCAGTTACGTGAGATCAAGAGAGTTAACTCTGACTGGTGATAATGTGCCAGGACCCACTTACAAAGCCGTGGGTATCAGCAGAAGATCGAGCCCCCTTGAGAAGATGGACTTTAGACTTTGTAAGCCGAATTGGCTTTAGGATACAAGTGGGCAGATTGTTAGATAATGTGCCCCTAGAAGCCAGAATTGCTACACTTGTAATTACACTTCTAGGGGCTAATAATGTAATTGTATTGACTATAATTAAATGAAAATGGTTATTTTCCTATCACATCTGTGTCATTTAAGTGTCTGTGATACATCCTTATGAGTTAATGGTTAATGATAATTCATATTTTCAAGAGTTGAAAATTTAAGACATGAATAATCATTTTAACTCATAACAGCTTCCCGACCATAGGATCATCACGAAGGATGGTGATTGATCACGGAAGGTTGGTGTAACGATCGCTTGTCTCTTTAGTAGATGAAGTCTTGAGTCCTACGGTGTGGAGAACACGGAGCGAGAGTATAGGTACTACGTTAGAGAACGAGGGCACTGAGCGTGACACCTCGAGTAGTCATTAGGGAGTCTAACTTTCTCGTCAATGACTGACTCGATGCTGGCAGTAGTGTGTCTGGTTCTTCTGACCTGAGATGCATGGCAGTTCACCTTGAGGGTGTATAGTTGACTATAGCAACCAATACCGTCTAGCTATGCGAACCCCTGAGGTGAAGATGTTGTGGCTTATAGGCGAGTATACAGTTTACGAACTGGATTGCTCAAGATGGAATCATTCTACCTCCGGTGGTAGAGACGAGCCCTATGATGATCATGAGAATCAAGTGCCGAAGCGCCGCATGGCCATGGCAGAGTGAATACATAGAAAGAGTTTCTATTTAGGTTTTCAAACATTGGTAATCGATACGAATTCATGACAGAGCTGGGACGAGTTCATCTTAACCTAATCTGATGGGCTCAAGAAGAGAAGAGAGAATCACACAGGTAGCTGCACCAAGAGGTTCCATTCAGCTCTGATTGGGTTCCACCATATACTGCTAGTGTCCAACTGGTGATTTGGGACTCAGATTTAGGAAATTTGATGTTTAGATGATCGAATCATTCTAGTTCGAATCAGAGAAGAAGTTCTGATCCATCGAAAGGAGTTTCGATGATGTCTATCATAGAGATCCATGACATACCCATTACAATACGAGGAGACTGAACCAACTAGCGGATCACAACCACAAACAAGGGTTGAATCTGGTGATCATCAATTGAGATGAATCTAGTGTCAATGCTGAATGAGATCAAGATTGGTTCAAGGAAAATCTGCTAGCACTCGATTGAACCTAACGTTCTCTTTTACTATTCACAAAATAATGGTCTGATGGAGAAGAGTTTGTGCTCATCAGAGGCTTCAATATGGATCTAACTAGGAGGTTGTCGCAGCGAGTAGAATAGTTGTCTTGCTATTTGTAGAACATTACCTGCCATTTTTGGCACCTTCTTTTTCCTTTCTTGGTAGTTGCTTTGACTGTTGGTGAAGTACTACGCTTGTTCTCAAAACTTGACCCATATGACTTTGGACTTTTGTACATGTCTCACGCACACCTATTGCGAGCTTGTGGGGGCTCTACACACCCTGCTAGACTGTAAGGGAGGGGCACAGCCACCAGGGTGCGTGGCCCAAGTTGGAGGCACCTTGAGAGTCCTTGTTGGACAAGGACTCCACCTCCCTTTTTGTGATTCCAATCAGAGTTCTACTTAACACGAATCCAGATTGACTGGTCTTAGGCACCCTCTAAGGAGGAATCCAGGGGTCTCCTTTCACCAATCAGATTTAGATCTGTATTTCACAAAAGGGTTAGTGATTGGTTGAGAATGAAAGAGGAGTTGGAGATCGACGACACGAGTTGTCTATAAATAAGATCCTAGGCCTGCCCACACAAACTCCTAAGTGATTCAATAGAGATTTCCCACGCCAAGGCTGCCTCTCCCCTCCTTCTCCATGCCATACTGCTCTTCTCCCTTGCTCTCCACATCCATGGACTTAGTTTGGTGCGATTTCAAGATCAAGAAAGGCGTCAAAAACAGAAAGGCTGCGCTGCGCAAAAGAACGACTGCAGATTTCAAAAGAAGTTTTGAAGATCCTCCAGATCAGGATCCAGATCTGATTTTTGGAGGTGTGATAGAGAGAGAGGAGAGAGCCCAAGTGGATACGGTAGGCCAGGCGCTTGCCGTGGCTAAGATCCAGAACTTCCGCTGCATCAGGATCACTACAGGGTAATGCATTACCCAATTCCGGTAAATTAAATTTGATTTAATTTATTCTTATTTTTTATTTATTTATTAAAATAATAAGAATCAGATCTGAAACTATCAAATCTGTTGAAGATCAGAGAAATTTTTTGAATATAATCTCTTGATCTAATCAGATCTATGACGAACCTGGACCGAAAAATCAGGATTTCCCTTCAAAACATGGAGTTCGAGCAGACTACTTGATCCACTCCACGATGCTATGAATCCTCTATCTGAGATCTACTCAAGGTAGCCTCCCTGCGGATAGGAACTATCACCTTGCGACGTCGCATATCATACCTTTTGAGTCTCTCGTTCCATGGGAGTCCATTCTCCACTTGGAACTCCAATCTCGTAATTGGCTTCCTATCATGGAATATCCTCGCATACTTTCTTCTTTTTAGCAACCTACCTAACTGCGCATGATCTTCAGGTCCTCCATCAGCTTTTCATAAATGAAGTCAGTCGAATTCAGTCAGCTCGTGAGATTTAGATTGTTTCTTAAAAGTTGAGTATGTATCGGACCTCACTTTATTTTATAATAAAATTTACTTATGGGTTTATTATGTGGATTTTTTATTTTTATTTTATAGATTATAAATATAAAATATTTAAAATATAAATAAAAATATATATTTATAAAATATTTTTTAAAAAAAATAATTAAATTTATTTAATCAATAATTTATGACATAATTATCTACGATGAAATTTTTTTGTTGAAAATACTCGATTATTTGTGACATAAATTTTTTCGTCACAAACAATTGATTATTTGAGATAGAAAATATTTACATCATAAATAATTAATTATTTATGATGAAAAAATTTTCATCATAAATACTCAATTATTTATGATGAAATATTTATGATAAAAAATTATAATTTTCATCATAAATATATACGTCACAAATAATTAAATAAATTTTAAATAAATTTTAGTGAAAATTTTTATCATAAAAAATTATTATTTGCGACGAAAACTATCTTTCCATCGCAAAATATTATCTGCGATCTTTTTTTTATAATGAATTATTAGCGATGAAATTTTTATTATAAATAATTATTAGCGATAAAAGTTTAGTATTTGCGATAATTTTTTTTGCATTATAAATTTTTTTTTTTATTGTAGTATTGGATTTTCTTCAATCCAATTAGGTTCGGTCGGATCAAATTTTTCTCTCAATTCAATCCAATCCCATCCATGCTCAGCCTTAAATATAATATTGTAAAATACTGTACAATGCATAGCATTCGTTGTTCCATGTATATTATTTGCACATCTTTTATGTATTTACCTAATTAGTGCTTTGTTTGTTTGCTTGAAGTTGTTACCATCATTAAATTCTTTTTCCAGCAAACGAGCAGAACACTACTGAGTTAGCAAGAATTAATAATTATCAACCTAAGTTGATGGAGGGGTGAGACCATGCATTAGGCAACTTCCTTTTTATAATTATACTCATAACATTTATATATATGAATGTAGGATTGGTGCACATACTATTGTTATGCATTTTGTAAACAAGATTTGTTATGCTCTTACACAACAACATTGACAATTAGTATGATAATAAAAATGATAATATATAAAAATAAGGTTCATTAGATGATATAATAAATATTCTGCTGTTATATAAGATTTAAGTTGGTGAATTATATATACAAAAAAAAAAAATCTTTAGGTAGACAGGTAATTTAAAGGATGAGATCTTCGGGACACGCATCATGCATCAAATGCACGGAAGGTGCTCTTATCAAAAAAATAAAAAATAAAAAATATTCGGAAGGTGCCGCCGAATGCCAACCCATGCCTTATCAAAGTTTCCAAAAAATATAATGGGGATGCGCACGGCACGTGAAAGTGGGGCAAATCCGTCGGGGACCGAAAGATTCCCTCTCCGAACCGCGTTCACACCCGCCCCACGCCATGCCCACGTAAAAGATTCCCCTCAGAACCGCGTTCACACGACGTCGGACCGCCAACCCCGTCCCGGGCCCACGGATCGACAGCCCGCGTTTCCGCAGTCCGCCCTCTTAAAGCCGCATCCTTTCGGCGTGCGGAGACACCGAAGGGATGACGTCGGCAAGACGGTGCTGACTTGTTCTCCCTAGTTTGATCCCACGTCGACAACCAGCATGTCATCCGACGTGGCACGCAGATAGATCTGACCCATTCTCTTTGGTCCAGGGAACGCCCACCGTTCTTTCCTCGCACGTATCCCTCGTCAAAAGTCTCCTAAAGCCCCTTGTATATATAAATAGAGATATTAAGTTGCCACTCCATATGCTGGATACTCTTATTCTCTTGCATTCTAACGCAAAGAAAACCCAAACGAAAGGCAAATTCAGAAGAAAGAAGGGAAGTTCTTAAGCTTTTTCTCTCTCTGTTCCTCAGAAGAAAAGAAAAGAGAGATGGGGAATTGCATCGACCATCAGAAGGCGGTGACGTGGGTCGACGACGACGATTGGGATGAGTCGGCCGAGAGTCCCATGCATTATTCAAGAAAGGAGAAGGCTGGAGAGGTGGTCGGCGAGGAGAAGGGATTGTTGGAGGGGAAAGGAGGGGCGGCTTCGACGGAAGTGAAGGTGAAGATTAGCAAGAAGCAGCTGGAGGAGCTGCTGCAAAGAGTTGAGGGCAAAGGGTTGCCAATCCAACAGGTCCTCACAGATCTATTGAGCATGGGTGAGGTTGCTCTTCAAGAACGTGTGCAGCACTGGAGACCGGCCCTACAAAGTATACCGGAGTTTCCTGAGTAGAAATGGATGGGAGGCTTCATGATGCTGCTGCATCCGTTGATGGTGATCGATCCCCCTCATTGTGTATTATTTTGGAATTAGATGGCATCCTTTTGACCCCATTCCTCCTTGGAGGGTTAGTTTGTATATTTTAGGCTAGGTAATGCGAATCATGGAGGAGGAATGGATTTCGAAGGATTTTTTTTTCCCCTCTTTTATTGGCCTTATGGCCCTGTTGATTGTATTCATACCTGTTGATCAGTGCTTATATTATCACCATATGATTAATTAGGTTCCTCTCTCTCCCCCCTCCTCTTTACTTCCTTGTGAGGGATCCAAAAGAGAACAACTTTCGTTTGATAGGAGTAGCAGGGTGGGTGGCGGACAAGGAAGCCATGATCGAATTCCACTCTTAGGGGAGGTGATTTGGATGGTGGACCGCCACCACTAAAGCCAATAGCAAGGACCTCAGATCGTGACACTCGTACAATTTCCATGGGGCCCACACATAATACAGCCCGGTTGTGGTGCCATCTGCCACCGGCGAGAGTTGTTGACCAGCCACCCAACTTGTGCAAGCGGAAAATATATATATTTCGATGGCCAAATTACGGCTCATATTTCTTCCCCCTTCGGAGCACAACCGCAAATTTGGTTTGAAGGCTCCATTCACACACACACACACACACAAAAAAAAAAAAAGAGAAAAGAAAAAAAAAAAAAAAAGGGAAAGAAACACACAAAAAAAAGAAAAAAAGAAAAAAAAAAAGAAAAAAAAAAAGAGGGAAAGAAAGATTGGAGGTCAAATTTTTGGAACAAATTTCTTCGCACCAGATCGTATTGAATTTTTGGTTTAAAGTAAGATTTTTTTTATCAGATTTTGAGTAATTTATATGATCACAATGTGAGCTCTGACTACCAGCAGATCTACCTAATTAATATGCACCTAATTATTTGGAGTGAAAAGGGTCACTTACAGTGGTGCCCAGTACCGTCCGAACGAAATTCTCTTTCTACGAAGATTCTCTGGTCACGGATGAGATGGATGGGCGTACACTGACCATTGATGAGTCAATCAAAAGTTGCCACGCATCTCATTCCTACATATTTGACCATATGTGGATGATCGTGACATGGAACAAGTGTATCCACCAGGAATTTGATATATATATTTTTTGTCAACTAATTATTGATTATTTTTTTCTCAAATAATGATGATGTTGTTCTACAGGCCTGGTGATTTGAATGAATTCGATCACAGCCTCAAATAAGAAGGTGGTAGACTTTCATAAATTCATTTTTTTTTATCTTATTTTTATTGTAACAGTCAAATATTTTATCTGAAAAAATGAGTTAGAAAATGTTATTTAAATTTTTTTAATCAAAAATGAAATTAAACATATACTTACTCACGAAAACTCTCGTACTTTTAAATATATATAAATATGCCATATATCCGTATTGTTTTTCCCCAAAAAGATGGAGTACCGATTCCGGCCTGAGCTAAATTTATACATACCGTAAGATAGATGAAAGCCTCCCTATCATTTTCCATAATTTAAAGCTCCCATATGCCATATGCCAGAGTTATATAACGAATTAAGGCAGCCGACGGCCAACCGCCCGAATTCAATGAGGGAATGACTGGTCCAGAATGCTGCTAACATGGCTGGTTTGGTACCGCCAAGGCAGTCTTCCATTTTTAATACCCTCCACCCAATGAGACGTGGAGGCAATAAATTTGGTGGCCTCCAACGAATAAGAAGATGCATGAAGCTGGAGATTCTGTCAAGCAAATTATTGGCAACTGGTACATTTGGAAATTGTGGTGGGCAAAAAGGACCTTCTGCATTAAGAAGAGTTTAAGATTTTCTTTCTTTATTTCTTTCTTCTTTTAAGGATACACAACATCAAATTCCTCGTTTGACTTCGTTTAATGATGTAATCTTCTTTTCTTTTTTTTTCTTTTGTAGGAGAGATAAGTTGATTTTGATTTCTTATTTTTGATTCAAAAAATTGACGAAGAAAATGAACTAGATTAGATAACAAGTGAGATGTAACTCATTTATTTTTTGAAACCATTCATGAGGTCTTTAAAGCTTTCTGAAGCAAAGTTTGATTACTTTCAAAAAGAAATGAAAATAAAAGTAACAAAAACTAAAACTCTTCTTGGACTTAAAAAAAAAAAAAAAAAACAACAACAACAATAAGAAAGCAATAACACGGAGGCCTTTAAAACAAACAAAACAAAAAAAAAAGGGGGGGGGAAAAGTGAAGCGCTTTCACCTTCAAGTCTACGTAGGATTAGAATAAAAGAAAAAAATCACACGTAAATATTGTACGGTATGCTTAATTAGATGGCACATGGTGGTTAGAAGACGTAGAATGTATAATGAGATTAATTAATTAAATTTTATGAAATTACAACTTGAATTGCGTCTAAGAGGGAATCCGACTTAAAAATAAATGCCCCTCATGCTTCCTTCCAAACATATGACATTAATTTGCAGTTTTTTCCCCCATTTCTTATATAGAAAATGCATTGCACTAATTTTTTCATTTGCCGGCACTACAAAGCATCACAAAATAATTTTTCAACCCATTCTAAAACGACACAAAAGAATCGATAGGTGAAAAGTTGAAATTTTAATTACCAATATTTTCTAAAGCATCAAAATTTGTTCTATAATTACGACGCTTTCTAAAAGCTTCGATAATTTTTTTAAAAAATACCAATGCTTCCTTTGCATCAAAATTGATTTTAAATGGATAAAATTTTAAAAAAATTACCGATGCTTTAAAACATCGATATTTTTAAAATTTACCGACGCTTCAAAAGCATCGATAATTTTTTTAAAATTTTTTGATGCTTTAAAGCATCGGCAAATTTAAAAAAAATTATCCATGCTTTAAAGCATCAACAATTCAATTTTTTTTAAAAAAATTAATATTAAACCAACAAAATTATATGCATTTAAATTTATAAAATAAAATCTATCCAAAATTTACAAAAAAAATTTAGCACTATCATTACAACATAAAATAAAAATCATAATAAAAAATATAAACCTATCCAAACGTTATAATTTCAACAATATCATAATCCATGCATAAACATGTCCAAAACTTATAACATCCAAGGCATCATAATCCATACATAAACCTATTCAAAATTTATAACATCAATATTATCATAATCAAATACATAAATCTTTCCAAAATTTATAATACCAGTATCACAATCAAATACATAAACATATCTATAATTCATACATAAATCTATCCAAAATTTATAACACCACCAGTATCACAATCAAATACATAAATCAGTCTATAATCCATACATAAACCTTTTCAAAATTTATAATACCAATAGTATCATAATCAAATACATAAAACTTTTCAAAATTTATAACACCAGCAGTATCACAATCAAATACATAAACCCATCCATAATCCATTCATAAACCTATCCAAAATTTATAATACCAATAGTATCACAATCTTACATAAATTTGTCCATAATTCAAATATAAACCTGTCCAAAATTTATAATACCAGTAGTATCATAATCAAGTACATAAATCTTTTCAAGATTTGTAATACTAGCAGTATCACAGTCAAATACATAAATCTTTCCATAATCCATACATAAATCTATCCAAAATTTATAACACCAGTAGTATCACAATCAAGTACATAAACCTTTCCCAAATTTATAACACTAACAATATTACAAGCAAATACATAAACCTGTCCATATTCCATATATAAACCTATCCAAAATTTATAACACCAGCAGTATCACAATCAAGTACATAAACCTGTCCATAATCCATACATAAACCTATCCAAAATTTATAACACTAGCAATATCACAATCAAATATATGAATCTATCCAAAATTTATAACACCCACAATATCATAATCCATACATAAACCTGTTCATGAATTATAATCCATGAGCAAAGAGAAAAAAAGATATATCATACTATCAATCATTCATAAGAGCATGATCATCGTCGACTCTACGACTGCTAGAAGTATCGTGAGCCTACAACAAAGATATAAAAACTTTAGTAGTTAATTATACGAAAATCATAACATAAATTTAATTCATGCTCTCCTAGATGCATCTGCAACAAACACAAAATGATAAAATTTATTATGAATCAATCAACACAAATTTCTACTTAAATTATTCCATAATACTAAAATATATTGAAGTACCCTGGATGTGTATCTTATCTATAGGAGCATCCTCATCAATACGAGGATCGTGCTCTGACTCAAAATGCTGCGACGATAAAGAAGTAGCGGCCTCGGGCTGCTGTGCGGACGATGAAGGACTGGCCTTGGAATGCTGTGCAGATGATGGACCGACCTCGGACTACTGTGGCTGCCTCGACCATCGGAGCTAATCAAAACATGATCTATCAACAAATCGTCTGCATCGAGGCATGATAATACCTAATTCACAAATAAAAATATAAATCAGTTAACATACATTATCAAACAATAAATACAATTATGATTAAATTACTAAAAGAAATCAATATTTACTAAATGAACATGATGATATGGTATAAAATTTCATATAGAATGCATACATCTTAAATATCTCTTACCAATTAAGAATTAATCAACATTTTCTGCTTCAATATCCCTCCTAACTAAGCTTGTAGCATTTAGATCATCAGTTGAGACAAGATTGTAAGGCATGCATCGTGTATAAGTCTCATCATCATCTACTTCCAATCTTTTTTTCCATGTCATATAAGTCCCTGGGTTTCGTTCTTACAACAACAACCCAATCCTTATTTTTCAAATCTTGTACAAAAAATACTTGACGAGTTTGAGATGAAAAAATGAATGAATCATTCTTTAATAACACACCAGTATATATCAATCTTGAATAATTTACAAGTGTAAACCCATTCGTATCTTACTTCAAGCCTCTTGATGAGTTTATATCCATCCAATTACATCGAAATAATATGACTTTAAATCTTCCATAATAATCTAATTCAAAAATATTAGTAAGTATAACATAATAAATCTTTCCATCTGCTTCTACCATGACTCCATTGTTCTAGATTTTCTTGAATATTTCACGTTCTTTTGTATGAAACTTAAATCCATTAATGATGAATCCACTAAATTTGTTGACAATATTATTGGGACCTCGAGCAATAGCAATTAATTCATCTGAATAGTTACTCTCCATCATCATTGGTACCTAAAAATCATGATATAATTGTTAATGTATTATTTGATGTTAATAAAAATATTCCAAAATCTATCTTTTCCCTCACATAAATGACTAACCTGTTTACAAAGCCATTCAGGGAATAACCCGATCAACCATCGTTGCTCAACCCTTGGATTGGGTCGAATGTTATGATTTGCTCGTCTCTAAGCAACCAAAAATTTGCTACAAAAAAATAATTAATTCATTGACTAAGAATATTATATATCATGATAACGAATGAAATCAAGATATATGACTAACCTACGATACGGTGATATTATGTCACTATGAAGTAACACATAACGATGAGCTGGTGCCAAGGATTTTTTATCAAGAACCACACTTTCAACCTTCCCTAAAGCTCTTTCAGCAGTTGAAAACTTATAAATTTCTGAGTTATCAATAATATCATAATTTCTTTGTGGTCGATTAAAAATAATTTCTACACTTTCAAGATATCTTGAACAAAATATCAAACATTCTTCGGCAATATATCCTTCTACAATTGAGCTTTCAGGATAAACTCTATTTCGTACATAATCCTTTAAATGCATAAGATACCTTCAAAAATAAAAAATGTATTAAAACATCAATACGAGTATGACATTACTTATACTAAAAATTTCTAAATTACAACTAAAGAATTTTGCAACATCACCTCTCAATAGGATACATCCATCTATAGTGTATCGATCCACCAAATTTTGCTTCTACAGTTAGGTGAACAAGTAAATGAATCATGATAGTGAAAAACCCAGGAGGAAAGATCTTCTCCATATGATAAAATGTAAGTACAACATTAGATTCTAATTGATCAAGCTCTCTTGGATCAAGAACTTTGGAATATAATGACTTAAAAAATGATGATAACTGAGCAACAATAGCAACCACTTGTTTTGGTATTGATGATCTTAAAGCCAGTGAAAAAATATCTTACATCAATATGTGACCATCATGACTTTTAAGATTTGACAGTTTTCGCTCTTTAAGATTTACACATCTTGAAATATTTGATGCATAGCCATCAGGAATCTTGATATTCTTTAGAAATGTCAAGAAAAGATTTTTCTTTTAAATCGACATTGTATAACATGCAGGAGATATATAAATTTTACTATTAGTGAGCTCTTTGGAATGAAGCTCCAGTCTTATGCCCATCTTTTTCAAATCTAAACGTATCTTTAACTTAGCTTTACTCTTTCCATCAAGATTTAACAATGTGCCAATCAAATTATCACAAACATTCTTCTCTATATGCATCACGTCAAGATTGTCTTAGAAGATTGTACTCCCAATAAGGTAAATAAAAAAAAAAATACTCTTTTTCTTCCATAATTGCTTCACAACTTTATTTGTAGATACCTCTATTATGTCATCATCATTCCGACTTTCGTCTATATGATCATCATCATCGTAGAAATCAGCATCTTCAAACACACCTGAATCAAAATTGCGAATTATGACACCCTCTATTAACCTTTCATTTGTTGAGCTTACAGCATCTTCCCTTCCTCTTTTCTTAGAATACTTGAAAATCTTACCATATCTATGATTCATGCCATGTATTTGTATAAGAACCTCAGTTCCAAATGGTGGTAAAGGAGCAAATCGCAATTCTATAGTACCATCAAATACATTTTGTTGAAACCAAAATGGATGGTTGGCTTCCAACCATCGACGATGACCCATATAGCAGAATTTTTCTTCATATTTTAACCAGTATGAATGAATAGAATCCCCACAAGAAGGACATGCAATACGTCCCTTTGTGCTCCATCCAGATAAATTGGCATATGCAGGAAAATCATTGATAGTCCAAATAAGAGTTGCCCTCAATTTGAATGTCTAACCACTGCAAGCATCAAATGCATCAATACCTTTCCATAACTGTTTCAATTTTTTCATTAAAGATTGCAAAAAGACATCAATATCATTGCCTGGACCCTTATCGCCTGAAATAACCATTGACGGGATAAGTAAAGACTGTTTCATAAATATCCATGGTGGCAAATTATATGGAATCAGAACGACCAGCTAAGTGCTATAAGCAGAACTCAATGTCTGAAATGGATTGAAGCCATCGGTAGCTAAACCCAATCTAACACTATGAACATCTGAGGCAAAATCAAGATGCCTATCATCACATGCTTTTCATGCCAAACTATCAACTGGATGTCTTAACATTCCATCTTTTGTACGACCTTCTTCATGCCATCTCATAGATGAAGCTGTCTTTGATGATGCATAGATCTTTTTCAATCTAGGTATCAAAGGAAAGTAATGCAAAACTTTAGTCAATTTTTTTTTACTCTGAGTAGCATCCACTTTGCTGAATACATCATCCTCATCTTCTTTATATGATGTCCATTGTGAAGATCTAGAGTACAACATACGGTCATTTGAACAACTATGAATCTTTTCATATCCAAGATCCAATTTCTTTACTAATTTTTTCGCTTCATAAGAAGAAGTTGGCAGAGCAGTACCTTCAGAAAATACATCATTTAATAACTGAATTAGCATAGTAAAGCTCTTACCAGACCATCCATTCAAATATTTCAAATGAAATGGATACACAAGAAATAAAATTTTCAAAAAATTCTTACAACCCGGATATAATTCTTGATCACAATCTTTCAATAAATTATGATACCGTTGTTTTGTCTCATTATTAGATAAATGCTGAGGTATTTAAACATGCATAAGATCAGTAGATGTAGACCTCTCGAACATCACATCTGTTTCTTATCCTTCACTGAAATCTCCTAAATTTTGAGCACCAAACCCAAGAGCATCTCTAAGTAAACCCCTCATATCTTCTCTTACGGGATTTCTTTGTAAATTATTGATTCTAATATCAGATCTATGTTCTATATGTGAGGATTGATAACATGGAGGTGGCAACATAGATTCTCCATGAAACACCGATTCGGTATATCCTTTAACAAAACCATTTCACACCAAATGTTCTTCAACAGTTTGTGGATCAAAAAAAGTATTATTTACACATTTTCGATATGGACAAAAAATCTTCCCATTCATCGATCCTTTCTCAACAGCAAATTTAATGAAATTTTGAATTCCTTCAAAATAATCTTTACTGAACCTTGGCTTTTTTTATCCAACTTTTGTCCATCTTATTGGAGAATAATAACAATCATTCTCTAATACCAACACACTACATAATAAAGCACAAAATAAATTAAGCAAATATTAAAAACATTGAAATATAATTAATTCTAGCAACAAAAAATATATTTTTACAAGCAGCTCCATACTATCTAGAAGAAAAATCATACAAAGTATGTGTCAAAGCACGGGAAGGCATTAGGTACATGATGACATAAATTAATAGTGAAGCTAGCCTTAAGTAAACAATTATTAATACTCCGTTCCGTTCATGGTTACACTAGCTGGTTTACTGACCATCACATTTTGGTTTTGGTTTTAGTTTTAAAAAGACCATTGAGAAACTTCTAGTTAATTGCTTCAATTGTCAAATTACAATGATATTGTAACCCACTGAGCCTATTCTTCCTTGAGTTTTTGGTAGGTCTTTCTAGATTCATGTGCAATTTGTCATAATATATGTAAAAGATGTGAAATGTTGGACCAGAAAGTAGTATGCATTAGTGATAAAAACTCAGATAATGACATGAAAGAAAGAGCTTAGATACTACAAAACAAGAAGGATAGTACTTTTCTTGTTAGACTATAGCTTCAATTATGCATACAAATTTAAGGTGCAGCTCCATACTTATGACATGAAGGCATGATTCCGCTACGCAACCATTAAAGCTCTGTTATCAAAACTTAAAGTGGTTACACGGTTCCAAACGTACAGCAGAATACAATGATGATAATATTTAAGTTGCATGGTACTTTTCTTGATACTGGTTCTGTTTCCCCTGAGTCTCCTTTTATTGAATGGTTGATTCCCCATTGGTTATTTAGCCTCTGACCTAGTTTAGTTTTGCTGCTGCAATCACTGTGAATGTGATAAAGGTTGTTTTGGGGAGATATATTATGTCTCATTTCTTTACAGAAACTGTTTCTGAGTCTTCGTTAGTGGCAATGATGCTGCTCCATTTTGGATGCCAGCAGATAATGATGATGGAACAGTCAACTATGCTAAAGGCCTTTATCCTCTAAATCTCCTCTCTTCTAGTCTGTTATTTGCTTTTTACTGATTGAATAGTTTTTCTTACTGAATACTAAATTCTCATTCACATTCACCTTTGTACAAACTCTACTCTTTAATAAATCTGGTGACCTTTGAGTTGTGCTCTCTGGTCTCCTTTCTTTGTCAAAAAAAAAAAAACAAACAACTACCTCCTTAACCTGATCAGCAATCTTATGGTAACTAGCAAGAAACAAGCAAAGAAGCCTAGAGAAACAATGGTGTAACAAGAAGGTTGTAATTGTGTAAGTAGTTCTCCTTCCCAGAAATATATAGGCCACATCTTTTTGTTTATTAGTTAATTCACAAATGAAACATTTAATATCAGATGCGATAAATATAGCAGATCCATGTAGAAATAGTCGGCAAAACAGCAGTCAATGTATAACATTGAAGAAAGCATGGAATAGGCAGAGCAGTGTAGATAGCCCAATAAGACAAAAATAGCAACAAACCAGCATCTGAATAGGACTCATGTACATTAAGAAGCACTGTAGGCCAGAAGTAAAGTTAGAAATATGAAGGAGCTGTGTAGAACATACTAAATAAAACCAGGAAGGAACCAGAATATGAACAAACAAAGAACATGCTAGATATTTCCCCTCTACTCTCCTTGCTATTTTTTTATGATACTATGCAATTTTTTCCTTCCCTCCAATTTTTTTCAATTTCTCCAATTTTTTTCCATTCAATTTTGGGCATAGAAACTTTTTCCTTGTATCATTTGTATTACAAGGGAGTAAGCATAATTTCAAGTTATTTGTCAATATATTCAAACAACCAACCAAATCCAACCATTCCAACATTAGATATTCAAACAACATGAAGTTCTCATAAAAATATAAACTGTAATACAATATATTCAATAACTTGGTATGTCATTAAAATCAATACCATGATCATCCAATCTAACTTCACCAAAGTGTAAATCATCTTCACCACTAGTAATTGGCATTATATAAACAGACGAACATATCTGTTATCCATTCCGATCTCCCAGGTGCAAATGAATATGGTAATAGCACCATGGCAATGCCGTGGATTGCTTCTACCAAAAAGTATCAAGCAGTGTACTTTAGACTTTGATATGTAGTTAATTTTTATTTTTCTTTTAGAGTGCTGGCAATGCACTAGCGAATGCACCCTTGTGCGGACGGCAAGTCCATCCCAAGTTCCAAGGTTTGCCGTGGACACCATAAATTTTCATCCTAAAATTTATTGTATAGCATAGAAACATGAAAGCGTTTCTCCCTCCACGACCTCCCACCATTTCCATTAGCTTCCATCCCCACCAAATCCCCTGCGGCCCAGGAGCGGGAACATGGAAGCGAGCCATGATAAAAATAACATACAGGTGAAACTACTATGAGCTCACTGAACCCTCATCCACAATGAATGACTTTCTCAAGATAATAAATAGATAACAAAGAATAACATACAAGCATTTCAGTCAGACACTTAACTAGATTTGGTATTAACAAAAAGAGAAATTGTTACAAAGTAATCATATCTTTTCTTCTTATGAAATTTTTCTACAAAGAAGTGATAGCAATAAAAAACAGAAAATTGTACTAACAAGACGCCATTCCTCTCATAAGACTTGAGAATAATACAAGTAATGATAGCAGGTTGTAAGTACACAATGCAATAAAAATAGAATGTTTTGGGAACTTGCAGCTTCAATGGAGAATCCTCCAAAGACCATAATTACCATACTGTACAAGACTCAAAAATTACAAAGCCAGGTACAAGTCTGAGGCAACAAAACCATTTGCTCGTTGTTTCAAAAGGTGCCAAACTATCTAGCAACCAAAGAAGAAAAAAAAGAAAAATCTTCAGAGGGCACGCATTTCCTCCCCAATCTCTACTATTTTAGAAAGAAGATGGTTTTTTTTCCTAAAAATAAACAAAAAAGGAGAAAAGATTTGGTTGGAAAACCTCTTCAGAGCTTCACTGCAAAAGAACAAAAACACCAGTATTTACTACACACATCTAAATTTCAAACTACATCTAGAAAAGCCAGCATATGATGTCACAAACTAAAATAAGTCACGGAACAGGCACCCATTTGCACAGCATCCACAAAGCCATCTGCTTGTTAGCATTCACCAACTAGGTTTTGACGAGATAATAGAAGATAAACAGAATGCTAGTATAGAAAGGGAAATTTCTGCATATCTGTAGTTTATACCTGTGATGGGAGAAAAAGGCAGATAGGTCACAAAACATACTATGGATATATGAAACAGAATTCCAGAATAAAGCATGTCTTTGATCTGTTTGCATAACTTTGGGTGCATTAAATTGAAATAAAGGCTCCAATCGAAAAGCTAAAATTGGACTGGTGAAGATAAGAGTTTTAAAAGATTCACACGAGGAAGAAAAGAATCGCAATAGGACAGCTTATGAGTTAATACTAGACTGTTTACGAAAACATATAAACACAACTATCACAAACAAGATGGAATGGTCACCCGAATAGCACTCAAAGTAGTTTTTGCATAAAGCTTGTCCTTGCTTTATATTAGGTATCATGAGTACGACCCTTTAAGGAATCCAAATACAGCATTAACGTGTGATTAGACTCATAGAGAAATGAAACATTTATCTAACACCACTTTTTGTACGATAAGCATATGCTAAGACCCAACAATAATAAATACACTTTAGGTTTTTTTTTTTTTTTCCTTTCAATTGGAATGTCGTATGGTGTGCACAGGCAAAATATTCACATAAACCATAGGCAGGATTAAATTAAGACTTCATGTTGCATATGCAAAAGAAGATTAAACTAACCTGGTTTATTCCTGGATGGAAGCCAAAATAAAAACGAGAGAAAGTAATTAAAAATAGACTAAGTTCTCTTTTTTTCTGAGGAGAGGAAAAAAAAAAAGGAAGGCATCTAGACAACGTTCATAGCATGCATGGGTTTGCAGAGAAGGGAGCTCCCTTCAGTCCAAGCATAGGCTGTATAGGAGCTCCCTTTCAATCGGTTCTCCGGAATAAATAGAAATCAATCTTTCGCTGTCTTTCCCTCTTCTTTTTCACCGATCAAGTCCAGATCTCTGCCGTTCTGTTTCTCCCTCCACGACCTCCCACCGTTTCCATTAGCTTCCATCCCGACCAAATCCCCTGCGGCCCAGGCGTGGGAACAAGGAAGCGAGCCGCCTCACCTTCGCGACGGCGTTATTCCTGCTGCTGGCACTCGAGGGGGTCGGCAGGGACGGGATCGACGGGCATACCTAAAAACTAGAGGATTTTAGGAAATCTAAGATGGAGGAGGCATACCGTCGGCGATGAGAGGCCGGAGCAGGAGGGACACCGCCTGTCGACGGTGAGAGGCCGGACGAGAAGGAAGGCCGCTGGCGACGAGAGATCGGAGGAGGGAGACCGTCGGCGATGAGGCGGAGAGGCCGGATTTGGGGTGAGGTTATGGCTCGGCGGAGAGACGAGGGATCGGATGGACCGAAGAGGGCGCCGCGGGATATATATTAGGGAGCTGAAATTTACCGATGCATTTTAATAGCGGCGGCATTGGCAATGCCAAGTCGGGAAATGCTTTTTTTTTTTTTTCCTGAGGAGGAAAAGAAGGAAAACTAAAATCATTTAGATCTAATACCTGAAACACCTCTCTCCAAATTCAAACCTAGAACCTTCTCCTAAATTCAACCATAATGATTCATATGTGATGATTCTCTCAAGAGCGTCGCGGTAAGATGCTCTTAGGATTACCAAAGCTGAGCGGAGCGCACATGAATGCATGTGATACAATGATTTATTGTATGAAGGGGTAGAATCTAGTGCTTTTATATTGTGGGAGGACTCTAATAATGATACACTTGAATGCCATGCATACATTCAAGCAAACTATATATGAAGTCCAAATTTGATAAAGTGAAGATTTATTAATGGACGATAACTAGGAGACAAGGAAAACCAATTTCAGATGGATCCATTCGAAGGCCAAAAGAGAAGGCATTTCTTAATTAAAAATTTAATCTCTATCAAAAAAATCTTTTACGTATATATTTGAAATGATGCGTGTATCATTGCAAATTTCCTATTTACATACGTACCCTTATAATTTTTTTTTTTTTTTGCATATTTATCTTTATAAATATCTAGCTACTATAAGTAAGTAACATTTATGCAACATAGCAGATGATTTTATGATCTGATGGGTTCACAAAATAATAGCATACATAATAGAAACCTTGAAATTTTAGAGCAAACCCATATACATCACATCGTCTGATAATGAGCTCATCATACCATATCTAAAGAAGATAACTAGGAATTAATAGATTATATTTCTAGCCAAACATCATGCGGTGTACATCATCAGATTTCAAAGATAGACGCTTACTAAAGGGCTTCCCAAAGGTGCAATGCGGATATTAACCTGACGGCAGCTTGCCTCAAGTCAAATTGTTATCATCCACCTTATCCACGCACGTAATACTAAATCAAATGCTAAACTCTATATAGAGAATAGCCATGAATGGAACAAGATAGCTAATCAGAAACACGGCGAGCTTGCATTAGCGGAGCTGTTGATATCAGTTGAGATATGATGCAACCTGGTCAGAAACTGAGTCCAGATTATGGACCAAGACAAATTGGCTACTTTGTTGATTAACCCAAAAAACCTTCGTAGTTGCATGGCTGGCCCCATGGGGAAGGACAACCTATTCTTCATGATTGAATGGGTTGTGGAAAAATTGCAGCAGATTTTTCACTGAAATGGCTAAGAGATAGCAATTTGAGTTCATTTGGAAGGTGACAACTAAAGTGTGACTCAAGACCCGATCATCTAGAAAGACAAAAGATGCTAGTTTAAGCTATATATCCTCTTGGAAGACTTCCAAAGCCAATGGATTACGGAATACATGCAGTTCTCCAGTCTCGAGCCAGTTCAAAATTTTTGACTGTTCGTGTTTAGCTTTCTTTCCAACTTTAATTCGTCGACCTGAAAAAGACGTCATGAAGATTGAATTCACCTGATACGAAACATGGATTCTAGAAAATGGATTTCCCCATCAACTTAAATTCATAAGAAACACCCGCATATTGTGTCATCTCAGTTTCCAAATTTAGGTGTAACATGCGTGAAAGATGATAAAATCCCCAAGAAAACAGGCGGAATATTTCATCACGTCTGTTATAAGATTACCATATGACCACTTCTTTTCACACGTACGTAATTATAGAAATGCAATTTCTTTTTAGTGGGTAGTGTTTAACAAGTTTGATTTTATAATATTCTTTTTACCAAGTTCCCTTTGCAAAAATCTATGGAACATTGCGACTTCTATGATACCATACAACCATATCGAAACTACCTTTTTTTTAAAATATATATATTAAGAAAATTCCAGAATATGCCATGATTTTAGAATATTCTCTCGTATATTCTCCCATATATTTTCTACAAATATTCTAGAATAGCTCATGATTCTACAATATTCTCTTATATATTCTCCCAAATATTCTGTGTCTAATCTCTATATCTTCTATTGGTCTTTCTACGTGTTGTATTTGGTTGTGTAGCCTATAAATACCCCATGTATTGTGTACTCTTTTTTTTTTCAAGCAATGTAATAGAGAGTTGTTCATTCTTTGTTTATTGCTTCATTATTTGTTATGGTATGGCCAGAGTGGATGATTCATCATCACCAATATGCTACACAATGACTGTTCATTGCTAATATGTTGATACAATCCAACCTCGTTTCAGCCTCCACATTCTCCAACAAGTACCATGCAAGTATTCTAGTCACTGTTCGTCACCGCATTACTCCTGGCATGCTTCGCTAGAAACTTCTTCCTTCTGAAGTGCTCCAATGACAATCTTCTAGCAAGCTTCCGTCATTGCAACTACCACTAGTCATCTTTTCGGCCACTATTGATGCAAAAATTGATCGTCGCCGAAATCAGCTGGAGCAAAGGTGGATGAGATCGCTGCCGGGGATCTGCAAAATGAAGTCACGTCCGGAGCCGGTGGGGGGTGGCTCCGATAGGACCCTCCGACGATCAAGTCAACTCTGGCCAACAAAAATGGAGAGCTCGAAAATGAGTTCCACAGAGCTTAGACAGAAGAGGAGAGCTTAGAGATCAGAGAGTTTTTTATGGCGTATCTGGAGAGTCCTTTTTATAGCAGAGCTTGATGGTGACAGCTGTAGCCGCATGCTGACGGACCGCTCGAGGTTCGGCGGAGTCAGTCTCACGAAAAGGTGCCGTCTACAGCGGATTGATGGTGACAGCCATCGCCGCCTGGTAGCGGATCGCTGTCGCTTGCAGCGGACTGATGGTGATGGCTGCAGCTGTCTTAGCACTGAGCCGCTCGGGGCCGAATGAATGAATGGTTGAAGGGCTTTGACGTGTATCCATTTCGAAAGAGTTCGGACTCCTGAAGAGGGAGCTCAGAAGGAGTTCGGCTCCCATAGGCATCTGGCTGGAGGTGAGCGGCTAAGGTCTGATCGCTGGAGAGTTTGGTAGGAGCTCGATCGGCTGAGGGAATGTTTGGGAGGGGTTCGACTGGATGAGCCCGACTCCTGAAGAAGTCCGACCGAAGGATGTCTGGGATGAGTCCAGCTCTCCGAAGAAGTCTGGCCGAAGAGGAAGCTTGGAGGGAGTTCGGCTCTTGTAGGCGTCTGACTGAAAGGGCGCAGAGAGAGTTCGGCACTCGCGGGAGTCCGACTAAAGCTCGTTGCTGAGGGGTTTGGCTAAAGCCCAACCATTGGGAGTTCGAGAAGCTCGGTCGCTAAGCAGTTCGAGAAGCTCGGCCACTGGAAGTTCGAGAAGCTTGGCCGCTAAGCAGTTCGAGAAGCTCGGTCGGCTGAAAGGGTTTGAAGGAGCTCGACCGCTGGGAGTCCAAGGAGCTCGGCCGCTAAGGTCTTCCGCGGCTACTGGTCGCACTGGCTGAGCATCGAACTGGACTTCGGCAGGAGCGAAATTTATCCCTAACAATAGGCCCCCCACTCCCAAGTTCAAAAACTCAAAGGAAGGGAGTGCAGAAAAGGTGACTGCCAAAGTCTTCTTCTAGGTTTCATGCTGGTTCAGATCGAAGCTCGGGGAAGATCTCATTTTCAGCTAAAGTTGATGTTGAAGTTGAAGCCCAGAGAAGATCTCATCTCCAGCCGAGGTTGAAGTAGATCTCATCTCATGTGGTCGAGGTCGGGGGTTGAGCTCCTCCGGGGGGCGATATTGTCTTCAGCAGCCGAGGCTGACTCGCAGGAGATCTCTTCTCCTGCAGCCGTGGTTAACACGGACGCTCGAAAGAGATCTGATCTCGGGCCGAGGTCGATGCGGTCGCTCGGAAGAGATCTTCTCTGATCGATGTTGGCTCGGGCGCTCGGGAGAGAACTTATCTCTAGCCGAGGTTGTCACGGGCCGAGGTTATCGCGGACCTCATCTCTGATCGAGGTTGTCTCAGTCGTTTGGAAGAGATCTCATCTCTGATCGAGGTTGTCTCGGTCGCTCAAAAGAGATCTTATCTCTAGCCGAGGTTGACTCGGATGCTCTGGTCGAGGCTGATGATGATGCTCGGAGGAGATCTTATCTCCTACAGCCGAGGTTGTCTCGGACGCTTTAGCCAAGGTTGATGGAGATCCTATCTCCCGTAGACTTCGGAGCTTGGATTTAGACTTTGCTCACTTAGGACGAGGCTCTCCTTCTATTTCTAACGGACTACGGGGGCACATACGGACCGTCGTCCGAGCCTCTCCCCTCATCTCGTCTAAGATGAATGAGGCTTTCAATTTTGCTCGCGTTAGGATGAGATTCTCCTCCTATTCCTAATAGGCTGTGGGGGCACCTTCGAATCATCGTCCATCTCCCCCCATCTCGTCTAAGGTGAATAAGGCCTTCAACTTTGCTCATGTTAGGATGAGGTTCTCCTCCTATTCCTAACGGACTGTGGGGGCACATACGGACCATCATCCGCACCTCTTTCGCCGTCTCGTCCTTTGTGAACGAGGCCTTCGGCTTTGCTTGCATTAGGATGACGTTTCTCCTCCTATTCCTAACGGGCTATGGGGGCACCTTCGGACCATCGTCCGTTCTTCCCCCATCTCGTCTAAGGTGAACAAGGTCTTCAACTTTGCTCATATTCGGACGAGGTTCTCCTCCTTTTCTAACGGGGCTGTGGGAGGCACATACGGACCGTTGTCCGCGTCTCTCTCCTCCTATCTCATCCTTTGTGAATGAGGCCTTCAACTTTGCTCGCATTAGGATGAGGTTCTTCCTTCTATTCCTAACGGGCTGTGGGGGCACATTCGGACTGTCGTCCGTCTCCCTCCATCTCATCCTTTGTGAACGAGGCCTTCAATTTTGCTCACATTAGGATGAGGTTCTCCTCTTGTTCCTAACGGACAGTGGGCGAGGTCCTTCAAAGCTCGGGAGAGTTTTCTTTTCTCCGATCGAAGTTGGCTTCGAGGTTGTCACTCGGAAGAGATCTTATCTCTGATCGAGGTTATTTCAGTCGCTCGAAAGAGATCTTATCTTTGACCGAGGTTGTCCCAGTTGCTCAGAAGAGATCTTATCTCTTACCGAGGTTGCGTCTCAGGAGAGATCTTATCTCTAGCCAAGGTTGCATCTTAGGAGAGATCTTATCTCTAGCTGAGATTGCTTCTCGGAAGAGATCTTATCTCTGGCCGAGGTTGCGTCTCTTATCTCTAGCCGAGCTTGCTTCTTGGGAGAGATTTTATCTCTAGCCGAGATTGCTTCTCGGGAGAGATCTTATCTCTGGCCGAGGTTGCATCTCGGAGAGATCTTATCTCTGGCCGAGCTTGCTTCTCGGGAGAGATCTTATCTCTGATCGATGCTTGTGTCTCGGGAGAGATCTTATCTCTAGCCGAGGTTGCATCTCGCTCAGGAGAGATCTTATCTCTGGTCGAGGTTGGCTAGCCGAGAGATCTTATCTCTAGCCGAGGTTGTCGCTCGGGAGAGATCTTATCTTTGACCGAGGTTACTTCGCTCGGAAGAGATCTTATCTCCGACCGAGGTTGTCGCTCTCGGAAGAGATCTTATCTCTAGCCAAGGTTACAGTGGTCGCTCAGGAGAGATCTTATCTCTGACCGAGGTTGCATCGATCGCTCGGGAGAGATCTTATCTCTAGCCGAGGTTGCTTCTCGAAAGAGATCTTATCTTTGGCCGAGGTTGAAGGTCTTCGACCTGCTCGTGTTAGGACGAGGTTCTCCTCCTGTTCCTAATACGGCAACTATTGACTGCTTCTTCCCTATCATCGCATAGTTTTTGCATCCAGAAATAATATTATCGAAAGGAAGAAATTTTATTGAAAGAAAGTTACCGACAGCGCGTCCCTAAATTCTTCATGTTTTAGGGTCGTGGTAGCGTTGTTCCTCCGTATTTCTTTGGTCGATAAGCTTTGGGCCGGACGACCTCCTCCATCTTCTACTGGCCTCTTCAATTTGGAGCATGCTTCTCTTGGCTTTGACGTCGGGAGATGACGGATCGCCGATATACTAAGCTCCTCCCTGGGGTAATGTTAATGATGTTGTGAGGCGGCCGACCTTATCATTTCTGGTTACGACAGCGCCCTTGGCCGATCTTCTCCTTGCCATTTCTGGCTATGGTAGCGCCCTTGGCCGATCTTCAGACTGACGTCGAAGAAATTTATCCAGCCGTCCCTTTCTAACGAGCTCTTCAATTTCATCTCGAAATTGGATGCATTCCTCAGTATCGTGGCCGTGGTCGCGATGGTAGAGGCAGTACTTGCCATAATTATGCTTGTTTGGGGGAGACCGTAACCCTTCTGGTCTTGGCAGCTGCCTCTCAACTTTGGTGAGAATTTAAGTTCGAGGAGCATTTTCGGAAGGAGGGCTTCTTCGCGCCCTTCTGTCGGGGCTTCCTTGGTGGCATACTCGAGGGGGAGTTCGGCCTCACTTGCACCAAACTTCATTCCGATGATGAGGTTTGAGGGAAAGTTCGGCCTTGCTTGCATCGAACTTCATTCCAGTGATAAGCTTCGAGGGGGATTTCCGGTCCTTGCTTCAAGGAGACCTTGCGCCAAACTTTATTTTGATGATGAGCTTCGAGGGGGAGTTGGCCTCGCTTGCCGAAGTTTATTCGATGATGAGCTTTCAAGGGGGAGTTCGGCCTTGCTTGCACCGAACTTTATTCCGATGATGAGCTTCGAGGGAGAGTTCGGCCTCGCTTGCATCGAAGTTCGTTCCTCTTTCCTGCGAAAGCTTCCACGAGAGAACTTCATGCTTCTTTGTCCGAACTTCCTTGACGACGAGCTCGAGGGGGAGCTCGGCTTTGCTTGCCCAAACTTCATTCCACCTTCTGTGAATTCTTTGTAGGGGGTTTCGTTGATAACATACTCGAGGGAAAGTTCGGCCTTGCTTGCACTGAACTTCACTCCGCCCTCCTGTGAAGCTTTCATCGGGCGGACTTCATGTTTCTTTGTCGAGGCTTCCTTGATGGCGAGCTCGAGGTGAAGTTTGGCCTTGCTTGCATTGGAGAGGTCGTGGCCGAACTTCATTCCGCCTCCATGGACGCGGCCAAACTTCATTCTGCCTCCTTGCAAAACCTTCTCCGGGGAAAGTTCATGCCCCTCTATCGAGGCTTCCTCGATGATGGGCTCGAGGGAGAGTTCGGCTTCACTTGTGCCAAACTTCATTCCACTTTTCTGCGAAATCTTCCATGGGAGAACTTCATGTCCCTTTATCGGGTCTTCCTTGATGATGAGCTTCGAGGGGAGTTCGGCCTCGCTTGCGTGGGAAGGTCGTGGACGTGGCCGAACTTCATCCCACCTCCTTATGAAACCTTCTGTGGGGAAACTTTCGCTCTCCATTTTTCCTTCCTAAGTGCGATTGGTATGCCCAAATGTTCTCCCTTAAGGTCGGTTTCTTGCATCCTCATGACAAGTTTGCTGGCAAAGTCTCCGTCGGAGATTGTCGCACGGCCTGTATCATCTCGATGGGGCCATGAATCCGACTAGCAGGTTGAACTGCTCTATGTCTGCGGTGGCTTCGTGTGGAGCCTGGGCTGAAATGGGAGCAGATGGACCTGACGCGCAGGCGACCGATCGCCGAGTCGAAGCTCTCCTGGGAGGTATTTTCTCTTTAAAAAAAAACTCTAGTGAGGAAGAAGAGAGATCTCCAGAGAGGGAAGAGAGAAATCATCGTCGAGCACTCCTTCAAGAATAAGAAAACCTCGGAGGTTCATGCCCTTCTTCTAGCATCAATCTATTGACGTAGAAACTGATCGTCATCGGAATCAGCTGGAGCGGAGGTGGACGAGATCGCCGTCGGAGATCTGCAAAATGAAGTCCCATCCGGAGCTGGTGGGAGGTGGCTCTGATAGGACCCTCCGACGATCATGTCAGCTCTGGCTAATAGGAATAGAGTGCTCGAAAATGAGTTCCACAAAGCTTAGATAGAAGAGGAGAGCTTAGAGATCAGAGAGTTTTTTATGGCATATCTGGAGGGTCCTTTTTATAGCAGAGCTTGATGGTGACAGCTGTAGCCGCATGCTGGCGGGCCGCTTGAGGTCCGACGGAGTCAGTCTCATGGAAAGATGCCATCTGCAGTGGGTTGATGGTGACAGCCATCGCCGCCTGGTAGCGGATCATTATCGCTTGTGATGGACTGATGGTGATGGCTGCAGCTGTCTTGGCACTGAGGCGCTCGGGGCCGAATGAATGAAGGGTTGAAGGGCTTTGATGTGTACCCATTTCGAAAGAGTTTGGACTCCTGAAGAGGAAGCTCGAAAGAAGTTTGGCTCCCATAGGCGTCTGGCTGGAGGTGAGCGGCTAAGGCCCGATCGCTGGGGAGTTCGATAGGAGCTCGGCCAGTCGAGGGGATGTCTGGGAGGGGTCCGACTGGACGAGCCCGGCTCTCCGAAGAAGTCCAACCGAAGAGGAAGCTTGGAGGGAGTTCGGCTCTTGTAGGCGTTTGGCTGGAAGGGCGTGGAGAGAGTTTGGCACTCATGGAAGTCTGATTGAAGCTCGCTGCTGAGGGATTTGGCTAAAGTCCGACCGCTGGGAGTTCGAGAAGCTCGGCCGCTAAGCAGTTTGAGAAGCTCGACCGGCTGAAGGGATTTGAAGGAGCTCGACCACTGGGAGTCCAAGGAGTTCGGTCGCTAAACAGTTCGGCCGGCTGAAAGGATAAGCTCTTCCGTGGCTACTGGTCGCATTGGCTGAGCATCAAACTGGACTTTGGCAGGAGCGGGGTTTATCCCCAACAGCCACTAATCTAGCTACTCCACCGGCCAGACCACCTAACTCCGCCATACATGCCAAGTCAAAATCATCATCTATTCATCCTTCTTTTCCTCACACATCGGACTGGACCGGTTCTTGACTAATACAAACCGATTCCTAAGATTTTTTAGGTGTGCTCTTTCCATTTCTAGCCTTAATTTGCTCTAAATCTTGCTTCTATAGTTAGGCTTTCTTACTTTATTCATTTGTAATATCTTGAAAATGTTCACTTCTACCTTAATTCAGTGTCAACCCTAGAATGATGTTGCCCAACCTATTCAAACTATTTGGATGACACATTATAATTAGGGATGGGAACAGATAGGGTACATGCAAAATTTGCCCTACCTATATCTGAACCTGATTAACCTCTTAGCTGCCTGAACCCATCCCAAACCCAATTATAAAATCAACCTAAATTTCCAAACTCGTCCGATAGTAAGACCAGTATGCCCACTGGGTACCCGAACCCTTTTGATTATCTTGGATTAGAGTCCGGTATTCAGGTACCCGAATCAACCATGTTACTGAACCTGTCTAAAGTGGAAATATAAGCCCAATGGCCCAATGGGCTCAATTTAAAAAAAATGTATTTGAAAATTCTGAGAAGATAAGATGATCTTTTTATAAATAAACAACCAACTGTATTAAGAAATCCTATGATTTATATCAACATCTTTACATGCAATAAAAATCTCTACATACCGTATAATAAAACACATGATGAAATAACTAACCGTGCACATGTTTACATATAAATCTTTTGAAGATAAAATGATCTCTTTGTAAATAAACAACTGGGAAAAATCCTATGATATACATCAACATCTATATATACAATAAGGATCTGTACATAGAGCATCAGAAAATATATGATTGAACAACCAAAAGTACACAAGTTTCATATATATAAAATTACTACAACTACAACTAGCAATAAGTTTCATTTAACAATAAGATTGGCCAACAATAGCCTACACAACCAGCAACTATCTGCTTTAGTCAATAACAAATCAAAAGAGCCTCCCAAGGTAAGTTCCAAACATGTTACTCCATATCTCTTTCAATCATGCACATGTACATTGAATCAATTGAGGAATAGTGGCCTACGTACACATAAAATAGATAGAAGAATAAAAAAAATAAAAAAATAAAATAAATAAGTTAAATTTTATAGATAAATACTTAGCTGCTTGCATTGATATTTATTTTCTATTTCATTACATAACCAATTTTGTGAGCACATGAAAGCCTTCAAAATTTTTGGATGAAGTCTACTTCTATGTAAACTAACTACTCTCCTACCAGTACTAAAGACCGATTTAGATGCAACAATAGAGACATGTATAGCTAAAAAATCATGTGCAATTGATTGCAAAGTGGGATATTTTATCCCATTTGTGCATCACTATCAGAATGTGGAGGGTAAGCATCATTCATAGAGACCACCAACTCTTCTCTTGAATAAAATCCTTATAAATTAAAAGTTTTGTAGCCAAAGAAGAATCCTTTCAAACAAAAATCCCTTCCCCCTATGAAACATCATGCTTCTACCAAGATTAAGCTCTCAAAACCATGAAGGACCAACGAACATGTCCACAAATTGTACAAAATCCCATATGCTTTCAAAAGTCAAAAACCCCAAGAAACCCCTTCGATCTCCCTTAGGTGCTTTCCTTCCCCCATAGATCTCCAAAATAGGGAATGAAATGATAAGAAAAAGAAGCAAAAGAAAAACAATCATGGAAAAAGCAAATGAAATGATCAATCCATGTGGGAAAAGGTCTTACCTTTAACTTTTTTCATGGTTCCTTTATTTTCGTGAACTCTCAAGATGCGATCACTATTTTGGCTATTTTTTTCTATCGTTAGGAATCTCGATAAGATGGGAATCATAGGATTCCACTATGTTTTCCATCCTTAGGTGCCTCTATCAGGTGGGAGACTATAGCTTGGAGGCTGGAGCGGCTGCCAAAATCAAATAAGGGAGCTTAGTCGCTTAAACTTTACAGGTTAGACAATGTCTAGGATTTTCAAAGATTCATATATATATATATATATATATCAGATTCGAGTAGTAAGTACCTTAGAGGTGAATCCCAAACTCTATAGTATATGCTGAATGGGTTCTATCAGGATTTGAGATGGATCAGATACCTAAAAATATCCACTTGGCTGCCATCCCTAATTATAATTGTTGGACTCAAGCTATATATAGTTTTTTATAGAGTCACAAATTATGATGATATATCATTGGTGAAAGAAAGAAGCCCAAGAAAGAAGAGAAAGAGATGGATGCTACCTTTGTTGATATGCTAGAAGATTGGTATAGTACTAATCACCAAATCATCACCTAGTTTTCTAACACTTCAATATCTTCTATTAATATGTTGTTTAGAAGGTTTGAGATAGCTAAGGAGGTTTAGGACTTTCTTCAATAGAGGAATGCCTCAACTAATTTTGTGCATCAGTATCAATTGATACGTGATCTTTATAGTAAGGGACACGAGCTAGGTCAACCCATAAGTGATTTTTATGCTTAGATAGGTTATCTTAGGGACCAGTTGGCTTTATTTGAACCTTAGTGGGAATGTACTCATGACACCAAGAAATTTGTTGATGATCATGATAGTCTGCAACTAACCCAGTTTCTTATGGCTTTTCAAGATGAGTTTGAGTCTACCAGGGCTTCACTTTTATACAAGCATCCCCATTCCTCACTAGACAATGCTATTGCCGAGCTCATTTCTGAGGAGACATGACTTCAGACCTTGAAGTCCCAGCATATTGATATGATCTTAACTACACCTTAGTCTCTAGAGCCTCAGCACCTACCATAGGTCTTAATTCAAGTAATCAACGTCATAATGAACTTTGGTGCATTATGTCATATTAAAGGAGTGACTGTTGAAAGTTGAAGCATGACCAATAAAATACTATTTAGGAAACCATCATGGCCGATGTTGAACCTTCCAAGTCTAAGTCTTCATCTCGATCTACTATCTTTTCCACAATAGATATTGAGGTAAGTGTTAACCAGCTTCCTCTATTGTACAAATTCTCCTTCTTTACCTGCTTTGTCTGTCACTCTAGATAATTCCTCTTGAATTATCGCTTTTGCTTGCTGTAATCATATAACCTCTAATTTTTCATAGTTCTCCATTAAGATGGTAGCCACTCATGCACCCACTACTCACACTATTGATGGATCCTCCATGCATATCAACCATGTTGGAACCATTAGAACACATTCTTTTTCCATTTCTAATGCATAGCTTATACCATCTTCATCATATTCTTAATTGTTTGTTGGTCAACTTTGTGATCTTGGTTTAAAGCTTCACTTTCATGGTTGCAAAGTATAGGATTGCTAGACTGCTTGGCTTGTCAGTATAGACCATAAAGTTGGATGTCTTTTTTGGGCTTACTAATTATCTTCATATTTTATCTGATCTTTCTTTTGCCCTTCATTCTAGTACTTCGACTCCTCTCAATTTGTGGCACTCTTGTCTTAGTCATACATCATTTTTGAAGGTTCAAATTTTAGTCTCTGATGATTATTTAGGTTGTGTCCTTGGTAAGTCTTTTGAGTGTGTCTTGTCAACTTGACAAATAAAAGGCCTCACCATTTAATAATAGTGCATCCTTTTCTTCTGCTTCTTTTGATCTTATTCATTTCTGATGTTTGGAGGCCTACACCTATTCTTAGCAAGAAGGGATCTAAGTATTTTATGGTATTTATTGATGATTATTCTCATTATACCTAATTTATCTTTTGCTTAATCAATCTGAATTACTTAAAGTATATCAAGATTTTTCCAACATGACTCATACATGATTTTCGAAATGTATCAAGGTGTTTAGATTTGATATTGCTAAAAAGTATAGTGAATCATCTTTTATAACCACTTTTAAATAACATGGCACCATCTCTCATAAATCTTATCCATGTACTTCTCAACACAATAGTCATGCCAACCAAATGCACATTCTTAATATTGTTAGAACTCTTCTTATTTGTATTGTTCTCCTTGACTACTTTTAGGGAGAAACTGCCTCACAACTGTGTACACCATAAATCGTGTCCCCCCTTCTATTCTTCATAATTAATCTCTATATGAGCGACTTTATAGGGATCTACCTAATTATGATCTTTTGAGAGTTTTTGGCTATTCATGCTTCGTTCTTCTTCAATCTCATGAGCGTATCAAATTAGAACCTAAAGCTCATCTTCGCATAACAATATATAAATGTTATGATCCTATTGCTAATAGACTTCAAATTTCTCGTCATGTCATCTTTTGGGAGCACAAGATGTTTATTACCTTCTCTACTTTTCATCCTGTCTCCCCTAGCTCTCATCGATTATTCACAAATTCTTCACTTGATCTTTTTGCTGACTCTATCTCTTTTGATACAGGTTCTTCAAGCCCAACTAGCAATACATTTACTATTATTCCTGTTGAGCCTAATTAGCATGTTGATCCTTCTCACATGCCATAAGAGGTCACTCCTCTTGATGTTCCAACATTAGTCATTCCACTGGGGTACATAAGCCTTCTATCCATCTTCATGATTTTCACTATTATGTTACCCTTGCCACCTTACATGAACCTACTACTTATAGAGAAGCTAAATCCAATCCCTATTGGCAACAAGCTATATCCGAAGAAATATAGGTTTTAAAGAAAAATTATACTTAGAATCTGGTTGATTTATTGCCAGGCAAATCTATTATAAAAAGTAAGTGGATCTACAAGATCAAGACTAAGATTGATGGTTCAATTGAGTACTACAAAGCTTGTCTTATGGCTAGGGGTTTCATGCAGGAGTATGGATTTACTATGAGAAGACCTTTGCCCTAGTGGCTCTTCTTACTTTGATTTGCTCTTTGATTGCTGTCATCGCTGCTCGTAAATGATAGCTTTTTCAGACGGATGTAAAGAATACCTTCTTAAATAGTAACTTGATAAAAGAGGTGTGTATATGTAGCCTCCTCCTACGTATGATCATCCGCCATACAAGATCCGTCATCTTTGTCAAGCTTTATATGGCCTCAAGCAAGCCCCTAGTGTATAGTTTGCAAAATTCAACTCTATTATTGCTCAACTCAACTTTACATCTAGTCCCGTTGACTCAACTCTTTTTATCCATGAGTCTAATGTTGGTACCACTCTTTTTCTCCTTTATGTTGATGATATGATTATTACATGAGATGATATTGCAGGTATACATGACCTCAAGGATTTTCTGAGTCATTGATTTGAGATGAAAGATCTTAGCCCCCTTAATTATTTCTTAGGTCTTGAGATCTCCACTTGGTCAGATAGATACTTTCTTTCTAAAGCCAGAATGCCTCGGATCTTCTCTCTCATTCTGGGTTGATTGATAGTAAGATTGTCCCCACAACTTTAGAAGCTAACTGACTCCATCTACACCCCTTTTTAATGCCCCTCTCTATTGCCAGTTTATTAGGAGTTTAGTTTACCTTATAGTCACTCATCCAGATATTATTCATGTAATCCATATTGTTAGACTACTTCTTGATCCACACACTGTACTACTATTTTATGGATACTTTGGTACGTAAAAAAAACTTTATTTTATAAGCTTCATTTTTTTACTCAATTCTTTTTATATTTGCATACCTTCTCTATGCTAATTGGGCTAGAGATCCTACCGATCGATGCTCTACCATTGATAATTGCTTCTTATTAGAAGACTCTCTACCAAGCTCTTTGGCTTCGTTGGCTTCTTGAGAATATGTAAGTTACAGACTCAGATGCTATTACCTTACATTGTCGCAATTAGAATGCCATTTCACCAAACATATTGAAAACAACTATCACTTTATTCATTAGCATATCCAAGATGGGATTATATGACTACTACCTATTTCTTCCATTGATCAACTTACAAATCTCTTTACCAAATATCATTTTACCAGCCGATTTCTTAACTCGGTATTCAAACTCAAGTTAGTTTTTACACTGCCGTCTTGAATTTGAGGGGGATGTTAAGAATATTTTAGAAACATAAGATATTTTAAAAAATAATCTCATATATTCCTCCATATATTCTCACATATATTTTTCTTTATATTCTTTATGAACATTTTAAAACATTTCATGGCTCTAGAATATCCTCTCACATATTCTTTATACTTTCTATTGATCATCTTTTTCATATATATCTGACTGTATAACTTATAAAAACCCATATATTTTGCACTTTATTTTCAAGCAATACAATAAAATTATTCTTTCTTCAAATCCATTTTATTACTTCATTATTTATAAATCTTTAACTAATCTATGAATCAAACATGCTTACAAATCTCCCAAGATGTCTGCAACATCACAAACACAAAAATAATATAAAAATAACTAAAGAACTGTGTTATAATTATAGAAAATATTTATTAGTTTTTTCTAGCTGCAATAGCAACGTCTCCCGACATCGACCAAAAAGCTCGCCGGTGAACTACGCATGCCACTAATCTGTGGGTTTTGTGCAAGCAATCTGATACTAATTTTAGCACCCTCCAACCATTATACTGGCGTCCATGCAGAGACTTAAACAATAACTAGTGGACACCCAGAGGAGAAGTTTGTATTGATTGGCTTAAATTTACATTCGATTGCAGACAAGGAGACCTAGGAAAATATTCTATGAAGAAGCTCCAAATGGGATCACAAATCTCTAAATAATTACATATTTCCTCTCTGGATTTTTCCCCTCCCTTTGCCAAGTATTATTACATTGCTTGCAAGAATCATGGTTGCCAGAACTAAAATAAAAAGCCTGTTGCAGAATGTTGTCTACTGTGCCGGGCAAAGTCTTTGATTGAATCCTTAGTGTCCACGATGTAATGAACCACAAGATTAGCCTAGCAGCACCACAAATCATAACCATCAAGCCTTGTCCCAACTGTTTGGTAGCATCATCCTTTCAGATATAATAATGATTGAAACTGCCATCTTCGCAGGATCATGAAAGCATTTGAAGAGACAGTAACAAAGCAATGAACAAAGGAAGCTTCGTGTCTATTCCATTTTCACCTGAAAAAGAATAGATAAATAACTAAAAATAGAGAGCCAACTTGATCTGGAAAAAACATAACATGACTTGCTAACCTCCTAAACAGCTTTAGACAAAATTGTACCCAAGAGAATAAGAACAAAGTTTGATGTGCAGAATCAGCATCTCCAACGGTTTAAACATCTTAAAACTGCACTCAACAAATAACATTCATCCAAACCACACCAAATAAAGATTACAACTGGCATCTATAATGGAAGCATCAGGTGCAATCATAGGCACAAGTAAAATGCCATCATAATTATAAGGTAAGGGGAGGATCGTTAAGGTGTCTAAATATCAATTAATAGGGTCTTCAAGGGAGTTTGAGAAAATTAACGGCTTCCGCAATGAATGGCATCAATGCGTGACATAGATCAGAGGAGACCATAATCATAACAAACTGGCCTCATTCTATCTACTTGGGGTACTCAGGATTCTTCCCTACAAAGAGATAATACAAAGTTTTCTAGTATTTTCCCAATACCTTCATCTAGTTTTCTCCCAGGTCTTGTTTGATTGCATCCATTTCACAACAATACAGGCCCCGTTCCACTCTAGGACCTCCGTTCACTACCATGCAAGAAACATGCCAACTCATTCTGTTCAATTCCCTTATGTATTATTTTCTGGCAATAGGTTATCTATTTTACTATATACCAACCATTCTGTATTTGCATTTTTACAGTACTTATCATCCTAGGAGCACTTTATTACCACATTCCTGAATGTATACACTTGCAACTTAAAGAATGTCATAAATTTCTCCCAGATTCTCACTAGCAATGATCACATACGTCTCCAAAAGCACATCTCAGTTTGAGTTGCTGTTTCATAAGTTCATTAAGTTTTCTTTCATCAATTAATTTACTTCTATAATAGTGGATCCACAATAGCAAAAAAGTTTTTACAACAGGCCATCACTTTGCCACTTATCATCAGCCTCTTTCATTTTAAATTCCATCTAGAGTTGCATTCAATATGCTCTATTTTGGTTTGGAAGTTTTACACCCTAGAACCCGATTGGAAACTCATTTAACACAATTACTTCTTAAACTTGCTCTCTACCTTGCTCGTGACTCCCATAGCCTCAATCATGTTTTCCAGGTGAATTTAAACATTGTGTGACTTTTTTTCCTCAAAATCTTCAAGCAAGTGCAAAAGAAATCGGTCACCTCAGTTTGTGTGACACCAATGATGAGGAGTATTTTTAGAAGCAGTGCCAGGATGATTAGTATCTAAGTGAGATTTTATTAAAAAATGGCTGGAGTTGTGCGGAAAATTCTTAAATTTGATGCCAGATTGATGCACAGTGATTAAGTTCCAGATCTGGCAGATGCCTCCTTTCCACCCCAAAAGTTGACAATTATAGTCTGAAAAAGGAAAATCTAGAATTGGTAACCAAACGACAAAAGGGATAGAACACTACTTAACATCGCACTGGCTTCAAAAAAGGAGTAAAACATCACTCTGTCAATGCTGTCAACATCTCACATATGACATGAGATTTCTAACATCTCATCTGGAGTAACTATCAAACTTTTTAATTCCATAAAACTCTGATTCCAAGAAGAAAAAAAAATCCAATCTCCAATCGTCCAAAACTTCCTCACATAACAAAATATTCCCATATCCATACAAAATTTGTCAGGTAAGTAAGATATTATTTTACTATACATTAAAATGTTTCAATATATTAGTTCTCTCATCCTTAATCCGATAACCATCTCTGCCGTCCACTTCTCAGCTCCTCAATCAACCAAGCCAACCACTCTTTGCATCTATTGTCTCTGGCATCACCTCAACTCCAACACCACCACTCATTGTGAAACTACCCACTAGGTATGCCCCTTTTCCTCACCATCAATTGTCCTCCATCATCCTTGACTCTTAATGAATCATTGGCCCTCATCCCCTCCCCCCATTCAGTTCTTCATCCTCCCCCTCCAGTCTTCCATCCTGCCCCTTGGTCGCCTAGTGACTCCTCATCCCTCAGGATACAACCCTCTCTCCCCTTTCACAGCGAGCATGGGAAACCACTTTAACTCCTTCCCCCCTTCCCTTCCCATCTAACCGTAGGTCTAGTTTTAAGTGAATTATGTATTAGTCCTTCCGTTGGTAATGTATTGTGACTACGTCAATAAACTTCTTGATTCCATCCTAAAAATTCGTCTTTTACTCTATTGCCCCTTTTCTTTTTTAAAATGTTGTTCTTCTTCATTGTTGAGCAAAAAGAAAGATTATTGACTAAAACATAGTGGCTCCAAAAAATAGCGAACAATGAATGCCATGGTTCAGTATAATCATAATTCATCATCAAATTATTTAGAAGCAATAGAAAGAAATGGCAAGCGATTTCATCACTACAACCTTAAAAGCAAGATGAATTTCTACAACAGTGAATGGTACAGAAT
This sequence comes from Cocos nucifera, assembly GCA_006176705.1. Lineage (NCBI taxonomy): Eukaryota > Viridiplantae > Streptophyta > Magnoliopsida > Arecales > Arecaceae > Cocos > Cocos nucifera. The sequence goes on along the minus strand of QRFJ01002588.1, from coordinate 62,908 downwards.
AAGTAAAATGAATGATAAAATTGGAGAAACACAAACCCATTTTAGGGCCATCAAGAGGCATGGTGCAAGGTAAGAGCTCTAAATGAAGCTCCCTCCTAAAGATAGTTTAGATGCTGCATTTCTTTGTTTTATGCAACTCACATGTTGGTGTTTAAGCAGTCACGTTACTCATTAACATGTCATGCAAATATCTTATGTTCCCAATCGATCATTAAATGGTCGAGTATTAGATGAGTCTTGTGATTGTTTTATAAGAGTATTATCTTCCTAATATATTCTGCAAATATTCCAGCTTGACAATGTTAGGTAGAATTTTGCCATTTTTCTTTTTGATCAAAAGGTAAAATGAGTTGATTCAAATTAAATTAAGTCTACTCACATTTAAAGAAAGACTTGTGACAAATATTAGGTGACCACTGAATTTAATATAAAAGTTAAATAAGTGATATACTCTCTCCCTCCCTCCATCCCTCTTCATTGACTTCATGACAAGTGTGTCAACCCATTAAAACATCATTCAATATTTCAACAATAGTTGACCCTCATTTAGAGGTACCAGTTCTTGTCACCCAACCCCTAAAACCCAGTGAAGACCCTCTATTGTGGGAGAAGTATGGCTTTAGTCCCACATTGGTTGTGAGTCAAAGAAAATATGGCTTATATGAATTGGGGCCTTCTCTCCCTCAAATGGCATCTTTTAAAGGACAAAACCATGAGTCTCCAAATGGCCCAGGCCCACTGAGGCAAACCGGGGCTAATCCTCCAAGGACCCCACCGAGCCCACTGAAGCTCAAGATGGCTAGAGCCGAAGTAGACAATACCTCATGCACATGGTAGCAGAGACTGATTCAGCCATCCAATCCATAACCGCAACACCCTCTAAAAAATTGGGCCGCACAAGTTTTCTCTTTTCATTATTTTCGCATCTTTTCCATTTTATTTCTCAGAAAATCATTAATCTTGCCTCTGAAGCTAAGATCATTAACAATTTAAACGTTTAAGTGTAGTAAAAAAAGATCAAAATATGGTCCTTGCTGCCACTAAGGAAACTGGAGCAATACATCCTCAATATACTTTGGAAAGATTTTTCTTTTTTTTGGCAATAAAAAACTTCAGGAAAAAAAGGCATGCAAAAACTTCCATGAATTAGGCCATCTCATGGAAGCCAAAAAAAAGGAGGAAAGATTACCCTGATTTATTTAAAATATGTCATTCAATTATTTTAAAACCATGTCAAAAAAGAACATTCATGTCAAGATGCATGTTGCTATCAATATCAAAAAAAAAAAAAAGCATGCTATAACTGAGTTATCTTGATTCAGATATAGGCTTGAAGTATAAAATGTAAAGAATTTCATATTTTAATTTTCTGTTTAAAATAAAAAATTAAAAGAATTTTGAAAACCAAAAAGCAAGGTTTTCATGAAATACATCTAATACTCATGTATCAAAAAAGATTCAAAGTAACATATGGAAATGACAAAATTCCTTCAAGTCATACTTCATGGCCCAGTGAATTGCTTTCTGCAAATTATAAATGACCTGATAAAGATTTATCAATCTAGTGAGGGCTCTTATTGGTCTAAACATTTTTTAGTTAGAACTTAAATGTGCATGTAAGAAACTAGACCTTTTCTTTAGCTTTACAATATTACTATAGAAAATTTACAAGTGAATTGATATTTTGCATTTCTTTTAAGTTTATTTCACCATGTGACCCATGGCATAGGGTCAAAACATGGAACAAACTCTCTGCACGAGAGGGTAAAGCTGCATACATCTGACCCTCCCCAAACCCGACAATGCTAGGAACCTCATGCACCGGGATGCCTTATTTTTATGTGACCCATGACATCAAGTGCCAATAATGCCACTTGGCAGCTAGAAGTGCTATAAGGTGGCGGGAATAGGTAAGAGGTGATGCTCCACTAATAAAGGGGCTGAGTGGCGTCTGATGCCTGAAGCAGCACTTAACATGCACTAATTGGATACGTGGCATCATGTCAACAGATGCCTTCCATGGGAAAAAAAGACATATCCTGATTCGAAAAAATGTGGGACCTTTTCAACCTTCAAAAATTCAAAACAGAGATACTTTTGGGTAAATGCTAGATTTTTCCAAATGTGCATCATGATTCAAATATGAAAATTCAAACAAAAAACAGAACCTCATGATAATCCTTTCAGAAATCAATGGAAGAGTAAGCCACATGAAGGTGGGTGAAGAAAAACAATTAGAATAGCAATCATGATACTAACCAATGTGTGCAGATGTTGCAGCTGGAAGTGCCGGCAAGTTGACAGCTGCATAAATTAAGAGAACATGAAGGTTACATGAGACAAAATGAAAAGGAAAAAAAAAAGGACTTTTAAATCAAGAGTGCATAATTTATCATGCATGAAATCAGTTCCACATGCAAGCAAAGAAGCATTTGTGGCTTCAAGCACTTGTTTACCCGATTAGTTTCATTAATTGTCAAGCATTCAATCAGAATAGGTTGTCTAAGCAGAATTACACACAAACTGCTGTTTCGCGATGCAAAAGCATAGTTTTACCAAGGCTCATGGACACAGAGCCAATGTGGAACAATTAGGCCCCCAAGAAAGTTTCAAGTCTGGATTTAGGTCTAGAAAAATATAGCTGAACCCAAGATTTGCTTTCTCGGTACCAAACCCTATACTGGCACCATCCTATAACAATGTCAATATGCCCAAAATGGAACCTAGTTTGGCATACTAAGTATCAGTACAGCCCCCATACCATATATTGGTATGGTACGGTACGTTTGGTATGCAATCGATACCAATAAGTACAGCAAACCTTAACTGAGCCAAATCCAACCTCATCAAATAACAAACTAGAGCACAGAATTTATTTTTAGGAACTCAACTTGATCTGGACTAAATAGTTTACCCCATATATAATGCAAAGTTTTACTCTCATATTCTAAACATTCTCACAAAATTTCTTATCAATACTTTGAAGCTATGAGATTAATGAATATTTTTGAGAACATTAAGGAAAATTGACTAGCCCAATAATATGCACCTGTTTGTGACCTGGACATAGACTTGAACTATACCAAACCCATTGAGCATCAGAAGGGTATAGGCCAGAGTATACCAGGATCCAACACATGGAGCTAATGAGTCTTATCTAGTACCCAAACATGCACTTTGACAGAGATTCTTGGATGGATAGGGTTTGGACAGGAATTTAGACCAGAACAACCAACAATGCAGGTTGGAGTTTGTAGGTTACCAGACCAGACCCAAGCATATAGCATCCCTAACTAAATGGACTGCTTGATATTTGAGCAAATTATATCAAACTAAATATCAACTATCAAAATGATTGGCTTACCTTGGTCAAAGCTACAAGTTGCAAGTAACTCATAAAATCACAGGGGTATTAGCAGTTGTCTCTAGTTAGGGTACTGTATGGTCATTTAACATTTTAATGTCCCATGTTACTAAATAAACTCATGTCACCCATTACCTTGAACAAAGCTGAAATCAATATATAAGCCCATCATATCTTTTCTGGAATAAAACTGCAAGGTGCACATTTCACAATCCAAAGCAAAGATGATAGGGGTAAGAAGAAGAAGAAACAAGTCAGATATTTGTATGGTTCACAGACATACACTTGTTGCAGGAAGATGTTGGAGCCAGAAGTTCAGATGCAAAGGATCAAAAAGATATAGTACTTAAAGAAGAACACTTAAAAAAAGAAAAGAAAAGAAAAACAAATAGTGCTCCAGCTACTACTATCAATGCATCAAGCGATCACATAAGCATGCAATGTTGGATAAAATGTTTGAGTTTTTATATTTTCCTTTTCAGCAAATAATAGAAAAAAAAATCTTCAATATAACCAATATATAACTAACATACATGTATAGATTACTGATTATTATTATAAAAACAAAAAAAAAAAAAGAGGTTTACATGCATGTACATATGCATGACCATGCTATCATATCTGTATTTTAAGAATGCCATGTCAGATTCCCATATTTGTGCCACCAAGTGACACCGTTGCCCATGTCAACTTAGCTCTATGCTTTAATTCAGGAAGATATGTGTTGAAATTTTTTTAAGTTACAGGTTACAAATAATTCATAGAATCACTGGGGTATTAGCAGCATTTTAGGAGGGTATGGTATGGTCATTTAATATTTTAAAGTTGTCCCCCATGTTACCAAATAAACTCATGTAACTTACTACCTTAGATGAAGCTGAAACGAAGATATATAAGCCCACCAAATCTTTTCCAGAATAGAACTGCATATTTTGGTGAATGTTTCACAATCAAAGCAAAGATGGCAGGGGAAAGAAGAAAAAGAAAGATATTTTGTGTGACTCATGGACAAACACTTGTTGCAGGAAGATGTCGGAGGCTTGGATGCAAAGGGCCAAGTAGATATAGTACTTAAAGAAAACTTCTAACAAAACCCAAACAAACAGTGCTCCAGCTACTATTAGAATTGCATCAAGCAAGCACATAAGGATACTGGCCCTATTGCACTCACAAGTGAAAGTTCATAAATCTATTACATGACATGATTAGAAACAAGGTTAAGTTTCTGTATTTACAATTTTAGACTATAATAGAAAAAAGCAACTTCACTTTTAATACAGCACATAAATAACCAATAATGTAGAGGCTGCTGGGAAAGAAAAAAAAACATGTACACATGGCCCTCGCTGTCTGTCATATCTGGATTTTAGGTATGTCATATCAGATACCCATATTTGTGCCACCGAGCAACACCATTGCCCATGTCAATTGCATCATGGCCACATGCTTTAATTCAAGTTGAAAATTTTTCTAAGTTACAGGGTGCAAGTCATTCATAAAATCACAAGGGTATTGGTAGTATTTCAGTAGGGTGTGGTACAGTCATTTAATATTTTATGTTGCATCTCATGTAACTAGAACTCCTGTAACTTACTACACAAATGAAACAAATATATAAGCCCACCAATTCTTTTATGGATTAAAACTGCATATTTTGGTGCTCATTTCATGATCCTAAGCAAAGATAGTAGGGAAGAAGAAGAAGAAGAAGAAGCAAGTAGATTTCACATTTATACAGATAATGGGCATACACTTGTTGCAGGAAGATGTTGGAGATCTAGATGCAGAGGGCCATGGAGCTGCAATATTGTCATTCAAATCACAGGTGAAGCTGATTCCGGAAGAAGGGTCAAATGTTGCATCTGATGGCAAGCTTGGAAGGAGGCATCCAGACTCTGGAGCAAAAATAAAAAGAACAAAAATTAATATATGATTTCAAACAATATCAACAGTTTTGACAACAATTACATAAAGACAACTACATGGTATACGATTAAGTACTTGATCTTTCCAAATGAAGTTTATCTGGGATTTGCCCAAAGATTTAGTCTATGCTGTTTGCATAACCTGATATGCAAAATGCATTATTTGAACAGATAGAATATAATTTATACCATAATGGCTGTTTTGCCTTTAACTATGATAAGTTTTAAAGCAAAGTTATGAACCTTATGCTGAACACAAAGTTCAAGCTCAAAAATATGATGTCAAACAACCACCAACAAGAAAATCAGTGCTGCTTTTTATTCTAGTGGAAAGCTCTACCAAATGATCATGAAACAACAAAGACATTGCTCAAGATGGGAAGGTAACCATTACAATTAATTTGTATAACTATTATAGACGGAGTAAGAAAGATTTTTTTTAGTGCATTTACTAAATATTAATTTATAGAAAGTTTTACTCAGTTATCTCCACCATGACTCGTCTTGTAGGAATGAGGGTTGAAAAATAAAGGGAGCACATTCAGTTTGTGTTGTCCAAGACTGCAGAACCATGAAAATATATAACAAGATATCAAAACATAGTTTTACAGCAGACATATTTGATATGGGCATAATAGAAGGTGCAAAGTTAAATAAACCATATTAGCATGCAAAGATCAAATTGACATGGACTAAATTGACATGTGGGAAAAGGGATTCATAAAGATGACCAACGAAAGGTGATATAATAACTGATGCATGATGCCAAAGTTGAGTCATGAGTAACTTAAGGTTGAGATACAATAAAGAAGTATGACAACAAGAACAGTCAACATCGAACAAACTTCAATTGTCTGTTGAGCAACACAAGTTTTAAATCCAATTAAGAAATAGGGAAATAAGAAAGGGATAAGGCACACATTGCATGAACAGTATACTAGCTTATCATACTAGTGACAAATAAATATTCACTTACCAAAAACTAAAAGGCTAAAAATCAATATCCCAAATTTGGGAGGATTCCTCCATTTATTTTCTGTATTCTACATTCTCACTTCAGCAGGTGGAGAAAATCATAGTGAAACAGCAATATTTTTTACCAAAATGTTGAGCAAAAAAAAAAAAAAAAAAATCAGATTTATGATTATGTTCTCAGGGATTTTGTTTGTGTGCATGAGAGAGAGGTGGATATCATAGGTATAATGCAGTTAAGGTTCACGTAGTGGATACTAGCAAAATATTGTTGATTCTCGATGCTTATTTTAGTTGGATGTATTGCACTTTGTTCCCTCCAACTATCATGGTCAAGCAATATGTTACCTCATGGTGTAGATCATCCCTTTAACAAGAGCTGCCAAACCTCATGAACCAGGTGATTTGCATCATACATGACCGGACCAGCCAGGAGCTGACATAGTTTGGCTACCGATTCTATCCTAGCAAAGAACTAGCCTGAATTGGGTTGAACCTTTTGGTTCTTCCCATTTCAACCCATTTTAGGTTGTTCCAAACCGAACTGGGTGGTTTGGTGGTTCATAATTTGAGTCATGAGTCATGACTCTCCCAAACATTCTCCCATCTCCCGATCTTTCTCGTCTCTCTCTCTCTCTCTCTCTCTCTCCAATCATCCTCGTCTTTCGTGAGTTATGACCACTTGCTAGGGTTAGAGTTCTACACTGCCATTATGATGTGGAGCCACGAGCCATAGGAAAAAAATAAAAGAGAAAAGCAAAAACCAAGCCTAGATTTAGGAATTAATTCAATCAATCAATCAAGTCTCAAGTCCCCATACAAATGGAGCCTTTAAATAGAGATACAAAAAGCAACATAACAGAAATCAAATTATTGAATTGTAACCTAATAGAAATCAACTTGCTAAATTCTAATAAGAGTAAAAGTCCTAAGAAAATAAGAAATCCTAGAGAAATCCTCCTTCCAAAATAAAATTATGGTTAGGATTTCTCAGCGACGCTTTCTTCTAAAATATGTGCATATTCTTCAATTCCCATCATTCTTTTCTGGCTAGAAAAAACTCGACTCTGGCAAGAAATTGAAGTAAACTTCTAGAATGTCTGGATCAATTCGACGTAACTCTTCTTTGAGAATCCAAGTAGCATCTAGTCCGGACGGTCTTGTCATTTGATCAAAAATTGTTAAAATCCTCCATCAGCAGAAAAAACAATTCATCTGTGATAATGCATTCAATTCGATCTAGTGAAAATAATGAAAGTGATAGAAAAATTAGAACTATCACTGGAGGAGACAAAGTGCAATCCCTACTATCATCTGCATGCATAGTAGGAGGCTCGAATATACCTCGATAAGATAGCAAGTCCTTAACATTGAAAATTGGATTAAATTTTAAATCAAAGGATAATTCTATATAATAAACATTAGGCCCAAGTTTACGAAAAATACGAAATAGACCAGTGGCTCGAGCATGCAACTTTTTGAATGAATGACGAGAATAATGCTTGAAATGAATACGAACCATCACATAATCACCCTCGTTAAAGTCCATATTTTTACAGTAAGCATCAGCAGCAAGTTTATATTTTTCAGTACTCATAGCAATCTTTTGCCTAATATCAATGTGAACGTTATGAAAGTATTCAACAAAAGAAATGGCAGACTCAAAAATATGGTTATTTATATGTAAAGGAACAAGATCAATGGGTTGATGGAGATTAAAGCCATAAACAATTTCAAAAGGACTCTTGCTAGTAGACCGATTTACTGAGTTATTATAAGCAAATTCCACTGTAGACAATGATAAATCCCACGTTCGAAGCTTATCACCAACTAAACACCGAAATAAATTACTAAGACTTTGATTCATAACCTCTGTTTGACCATCTATTTGGAGATGAAAAGCTAAAGAAAACTTTAAAGTGGTCCCAAACAATTTTCAAAGAGTCTTCCAAAAATAATACACAAATTTGATATCATGAGTAGACACGAGAGAAGAGGATAACCCGTGAAGTCTGACAACTTCCTTAAAGAATAACTTAGTAATAGAAAAGGCATGAGAAGACTTTTGATAAGAAATAAAGTGTGCCATTTTGGAAAATCTATCAACAACAATTAAGATTGAATCGTGTCCCCTAGCGGTCCTAGGTAATCGAAGAATAAAATCCATACTAAGATCTTTCCACGAGGATGAGGAATCAGTAAAAGAGTATATAAACCAGTATTTTGCTTTCTAGCCTTAACTAATTGATATATACGACACTGAGCGAGAAGTTTAGCCACATTCTTTTTAAGAGATGGCTAATAGAACTTATCTTCAATCATAGCTATAGTCTTATTACGCCCAAAATAACCCGTTAAACCTCTTGCATGAAGTTCCTAAATAAGAAAATCCCGTAGAGATGTCCAAGGTATATAAAAATGACAGCCTTTAAGTAGGTAACTATTCCTAATCACAAAGTCAATATATTTTTGACGATTTTCTTGATTTATCTCTTGATAGATGTTAGCAAAATCAGAACAATACTGATAATCATTTTTTACTCGCTCAAAATCCACTACCTCGGTATTCATAAATTGGAGGATTTCATGGATTGGAGGATGGTAATCACTCTACTTAGCGCATCAGCAGCCCTATTCTCAATACTAACTTAATGTTTGAGGACAGATATAATCCTAGAAAAACTCTATCCACTTGACATGTCTCGCACTAAGTTTTTTTTTGAGACTGAATATACCTAAGAGACAAGTGATTAGAATATAAGACAAACTCTTTGAATAAAAGATAATATTGCCAATAAATAAGGGCCTAAACTACAATGTAGAACTCTTTGTCATATGTAGAATATCTTTGCTTAGCGTCATTAAGCTTTTTGCTAAAATAGGCTATAAGATGATCCTCCTGATTAAGAACTCCTCCAATTCCAATGCCTGATGCATCACAGGCTACTTTAAAAATTTATGAAAAATCAGGATGAATCAAAACAGATGCTTCAATCATCCTAAGCTTTATTTCATTAAAAGCTCTAGTGGCAGTAGCTAACCAATGAAACTTTTTTTCTTTATATAATGTGATGGGGGCCATGATGGTACTACATTTCCTAATAAAGCACATGTAGAAAGAGGCTAGACCATGAAAGCTACGTACCTTAGAAAGAGATTTTGGTTCCGGCCATTCCCTAATGGCCTTCACCTTCTCAGGATCAGCCATGATACTTTGGAAAAATATAACATATCCCAACAATAATATTTGATTATGAAAGAATGAACATTTTTTAAGATTAATATACAACCTAGCAGATCCAAGAGTAAGAAAGATTTCCCTAAGATGACTTAGGTGCTCTTCCCTTGAACTACTATAGATTGAAATATCATCAAAAAACATACAGCTAAAAATTTACCAATGAAAGATCTCAGCCATTCCATCATAAATCGCATGAATGTACTAGGAGAATTGAATAACCCAAATGGCATAACCATTCGTAAAGACCATTCTGGATTTTAAAGACAATTTTCCACTCACCTCCATATCAGATTCTAATTTGATGAAACCCACCACGCAAATCAAATTTAGAATAGATTATAAAGCCAGTTAATTGGTCAAAGCATGTCCTCAAGACTAGGAATGAAAAATCTATACTTGATAGTGATCCTATTGATGGCCCTACTATCTATGCACATCCTCCATGTACCATCTTTTTTTGGTATCAAAAAGGCTAGTACAATACAAGAACTGAGGCTAGATCGAATGTAATCATTTTATAACAAGCTATCTATTTGCCTTCTTATTTCTTCACGCTCCTTAGAGTTCAACCTATAGTATGGAAGATTAGATATCTGAGATCCTAAAACTAAATCAATGGCATGTTGAATATCTCGCAAGAAAGGAAGGCCATCTAGTATATCTTCTGAGGTTACATCCTTAAATTCTTCTAATAATAGTTCAATTTCAGGAGGTAGGTTATCTTGAAGATTTGAGGTCAACCAAATTTCATCTTTAGAAATGACCGCCAACAAAATTTCAAATTTCAAACTCTTTTTTTTTAATTTCTTATGAGTTAAAATATGACAGTTTTTCTGATTGGAAAGTTGAGAAGCACTCATCTTTTTTAAAGTTCGGGACACGCTAAGTTTGGCAAGATTTAATCTAATTTTCTTATCATTATGTATAAAAACATAGATATTTTCTTTACCAAAATTATAAACGTTTATATCATAAATCCAAGATCGACCTAACAAGGCACTAGCTACCTCCATGGATAACACACCACACATAATTTCAGCAGAATAAGTTTCCATCTGAAGCGGCACTAGGTAGCATTCATTAATAGGAAGATATGTTTTATCTATCCAAGCAACTCGATAAGGATGAGGATGGGGTTAAGGTTTTAGCTTTAGTCGATTAATAGCGGATTTAAATATAACATTAATAGAGTTACCACCATCAATGACAAGTTTACAGATCTTATCCTTATATTGAGCGTATGTATGAAAAATACTAATACGTTTTCATACCTCAGAGTCTATAGAAGTGGTGACTATACATCGCATGAAGTTAACATGACCTCTTGATTCCTCACATTCTTCCTCGTACTCTTCCTTTGAATTAGCTGGTTCTAGCGGATTAAAATCTTCTTGTGCATTTTCAAGTATTGTTTCCTCACATTATGGTTCCATGGTCAGAGTACGGCATGGACATCAAGCAGCTATATGATCCTTTCCATGGTAATAGTGTGACACTCCATATTTGAAGAATTGACTGATTGAGATATCCTCGGAATAGATTCACGAATCCTAGTGTCTATGAAATTCAGTCCTGGACGAGAAGATGCTACTTGTGACACACTCCTTATGCGATTAACAGAAATAGATCTAGACTGCCTAGATTCATTAGGAAAAGCTTCTTTTCTTTGAGATGAAGTTCTATAAAATTTTTCAATTTCTAAGGCTTTATGATGGACCTCTCCTACAGAATCTAAATCTAGTAAATACAAGGAGACTTCTCTCTTCAGATCGATTTGTAAACCACTAATAAACTTAGAAACCATTTTTCATGACTCCTCAGAGATATCGCACCTCAACTGTAGATTCTCAAAGTAAGTCATGTAGTCAGTGATACTAGTATTTCCTTGCCTAAGAGTATACCATTGGTCTAATAACTGATTTTTATAGTAAATAGGAACATATTTTTTGCACAACTTAAACCTCATTTCCTTCCAAAGTACTATAGGTCGTCAGTATTCTATCCGCTCTAAGTCCTTTTCAACTATTTGCCAATATCACTTAGCAGAACTTATCAGCTTTATTTTTGCAAAATGGATGCGAAAGGCATCCGACATATGATACAACTCAAAATAGGCCTCTAACCATGGAATTCCGTACCGATCGATACATCTCGTACCATACCGTACCAGTGGAGAACCAGGATCGTTCAGATCGATTTTTTGAAAAATGGCATGAACCGATCGGTACGGTACAGTATGGGACGGTACGGTTCGATACGGAATGGTACGGTCTAGTATGGGACGGTATAGCATGCAAAAAAAAAATTTCCCCTTTTTTTGGCCATTGAAAAGATTATTTTTTGATTTTTTTATTACTGGTACGGGATGGTACGGTATAGTATGCTACCGTACTGGCCAGAAACCGATATTGGTTCTTGAAACCTTGCTTCTAACTAATCATGGAATGCCTCTAGATCTAATCTACCATCATAAGAGGCGATTTCAACCTTAACCCCTTTAAGTGGTTCTTCAAAATCCTCATATCTATTTGGATATACTCTAAATTATTGTCCTTGAGGTCTAAAATGTCCAGGACCTCGTACATACCTAGTAAGTTGCCTAGGATACCTAGATACAGAATTTGACGGCTCTACTTCTCTTTTATAGTTCTCTCGATCATATTCATCTTCCCTGCGATAATGAGAATCCTCAAAATTATTCGTAAAATGATGGATAATCAGAGAGACTATTGTGTAGATTGGAGATGTCTGAAAAAACTGACTAGTGTACATGATATGACTCTGATCTCCAGTAGGTTTAAGAGTTCGTAAAGAAGATTGATGGATAGGTTGACTACTAGGAAGGTCATCTTATAGTGGTTGTTTGTCTATTCTTGACTCTCTTAGAGATAGTTGGCATTCTATCTACTGACCTATGAGATTGGTCATATCTATGTGATTATTTACTTAGTTAACATGAAGCTTACTAATCTCAGTGTAAAGTTAGTCTAATGACTGGTATATTTGATTTAAGATTTCTTGGAAGGCTGTTTGGATATTTTTGATAGATTTAAGTTCTTTTTTCATAGCAGTATGCACGTCTTTCCGATTACCAATAGTCATAATAGCAAAGAAGGTTTTTAATATTAGACTAAATACTATATGTACTAAGAATTCTAGCTATGATGCTCATAATAAAATTGTGGAGTCAAACGTAATGTGAATGTCTAGTATGTACGATAGCAAAAATATGTGGAGAAAATATAATGAAAGATAAAAATAAGGACCTAAGCGATGATATAAATTATCCAATGATTTAAAAAATCCAAATTTTAATGAGGAAATCGTACCTTTCACAAGATGGAATTGAATACCTCCTTATAATGCTTGCAAGTTGAAGATAAGGAAGACCCACTAGAGCTTTAAGAGAGTTTGAGTTTTTTTTTTTGGACAGGGTCTACGGATCTAGTCTGTGGATCGAGCAGTCTATGGACCGCAACTATGGACCGCAATGGATTTCAGTGGCTTCTTTTTTTCGGTGAACTTCGGTGGGCTCCGGCAGGTCCAAGCTTCCCTATTCGGCCGTTTTCCAGGCTTCCCTCTTCGGTCACTCCAAGCCTCACAACCAATCGAGACTCCTAAGGGCGATCAAAAGGGAGATAGATGCCAAGCTACGACAGGAACGAAGGAGACGGTGGGTCGACAGTGGGGTGACGGGAAGAGGTGGGGTCGGCAGCACTAGAGGCACGCACGCAGGCATCCCAGAAGATGCAACGATCGTCGGAGATGGCTTGAAGGAGGATGGAGGGGAGTCGGAGGTGTCTACAAAGGAGACAACAAGCCCGACCCTTTTTCTCTCTTCTTCCTCTCTCTCTCTTTTTTATTTTTTGATTTTTCGCTGAACCCCTTGTGGTCGTCGGAGATTGAAGGGGTGGCAGGCTGCGACACGGCAGAGAGAGGGGGGAAGGCCTGGCAGTAGGGATGGAGGTGGACAATGCTAACCCCGCCGGCGTCCTTAGCGAGATTTGGCGTCCCTCTCTCGACACCGACTTCTTCAACTCCTTTGAGGACGACTTCGACGACTCCAATATTTGACCGCAGTGCCGACAAAAGCTTGATAGGGAAAGCTCTTTGCAAGGAGGCAAACACCTAAGAACCAAAAAAGATGGCGGGGAGTTGCAGCGGACCTAGAAGATTCGGCTCTAATACCAAATTGATGTGGAGCCACGAGCAATAGAAAAAAAACATAGAAAAATTGAAAGAAAAAAGCAAAAACCAAGCTTGGATCTAGGAATTAATTCAATCAATCAATCAAGTCTCAAGTCTCCATATAGGTGGAGCCTTTAAATAGAGATACAAAAAGCAACCTAACAGAAATCAAATTACTGAATTATAACATAACAGAAAACAAATTACTGAATTCTAATAAGAATAAAAGCCCTAAGAAAATAAGAAATCCTAAAACAACCATCCTTCCAAAATAGAATTAGGGTTAGGATTTCTCAGCGATGCTTCCTTCTAAAATATATACGTATTTCTTGATTCCCATCACATTGCCACCTCCACCATTGCCAATAACCATGAAGCTATCAAGAGGATGATGACATTGAAGGTCAATCATCCCTCCCTTCTTCCCTCCCCCTCCTTTCCCTCTCCCCTTTTCGCTCACTCCCCCTCCCTCCCACTAGTTCCGATATACCTCAAGTCAGTATAGTATGCACTGATACCATACCAAACTAATTGCTAGCCAATAAGACCCCCAGTTCGATTCAGCAACCTTGCTTTTAACATTCCAGCTGGTCCCGTTCTCACCACCACATGGTCAATGAAATAGCTATTGGTGATCTAATCAAGTACTCTAGTTACACAATCACTTAAAAACTTGAAAAAATAGATAAACTCTTTATATTTATACTTAAAAACATAAAACAAAATCAACTACATATGAATCTACTAATACTAACACGAGAAACTCCGATTATTGATGACCTTAATTTGTACAAAGGCTGCATGTGCAATGTGCATGCCTCGGACTCTGAATAATCATCATGTTTATGGTGGCATATAGGACTACTTTTAACATGGTACTTCTCTGGTAAAAAAGAAGGTAGAATTATAATACAAACATCATTTATGGATGTGCTGCTCTCTAAACGATGTTTCAAGAAGAGATTAAACTATATAGGCTGATGGTATGGTTCAATAATCAAGAGGGCAATCATTAGTTTCTAGAAAGGAAAACTGAAAACTCTCATCATGGAATTGTTAGATATATGTGCCCTAGAAGCCAGAATTGGCTGACACTTATAATACACTTCTAGGGGCAAAATTATAATTTTGACTATAATCAATAAAATTGATTATTTTCTATCACATATGTGTATTTAGTGTCTGTGATACATCCTTTGAGTTAATGATAATGATAATTCATATTTTCAAGAGTTGAAAATTTAAGACATGAATAATCATTATTAACTCATAAAATGCTTCCGACCATAGGATCATCATAAGGATGGTGATTGATCCGGAAGGTTGGTATACAATCACTTCCCTTTAGTAGATGAGTCTTGAGTTTACGATGTGGAGACACCGGAGCGAGAGTATAGGTACTCGTTAGAGAATGAGGGCACTGAGCATGACCACCTCGAGTAGTCATTAGGAAGTCTACCTTCTCATCAATGACTGACTCGATGCTGCAGTAGTGTGTCTGATTCTTTGACCTGAGGTGCATCGGCGGTTCACCTTGAGGGTGTTATAGTTTGACTACACCATTACTCGGTCTCCTAGCCATATGGAACCCTGAGGTGTATGTTGGCTATAGCATGTTCATTGTAGGAACTGGATTGCATCAAGATGAAATCTATCTACCTCGGTGGTAGAGAAGCAGCCCTATGATGATCATGAGAATCAAGTCCAGAAGCCCATTGCCATGGCAGAGTGAAATAATAAAAAGAATTTCTATTTAGCTTTTCACATTGGACCCGAATCAAATGATTACATCATATGACAGAAACTAGGATTTGACGAGTTCACCTTAACCCTAATCTGATCGGGGCTCAAGATAGAAGAACTTAATTACACAGATAGCTGCACCAAGAGGTTCGCATTCAACTCTGATGGGTTGCCACCATATACTGCTAGGTGTCACTGGTGGATTTTGAGAACAATTAGAATGATTTTGATGATCGATCATTCTAGCTGTTCAAATCAGAAGAGTTCTGATCCATCGAAAGGAGTTTCGATGATGTCGATGATAGAGATCATGACATATCCCATTACCATACAGAACTGAACCTAACTGAGTCACACAAACAAGAGTTTGAATCTGATGATCATCAATTGAACTGATCCAGTTCAATTGATCTGAATGAGATTCAATTAGGTTTAAGAAAATCGTGCTAGCATTCGATTGAACCTAACGTTCTTCTTTTACTATCATAAATAGTTATCCTGATTGAGCCAAAGAAGTTTGTGCTCGATCAGAGGCCTTCATTAGGTCTGACTGGAGCTTATCCAGGTCAGAAAAGGGTGGTCTAATTTTGTAAGACAATACCTACCATTTTTGGTCACCTGCCATTTCCGTCCTTTGACTTTGGTCAAAAGTTGACCTTTGACTGATCAAATGTTGACCATTGACACTTTGACTTCTATCCACGTGTCACGCACCTATTAGAGGGTTGGTGGGGGCTTGCCCCCCCGCCAGAACCTGGTAAGAAGGAGGGCGAATGCCACCCTTAGCGTGTGCCCAAGCAGGAGGCGCCCAGGAGTCCCTATTAGACAGGGACTCCATCTTATTGGATTCCGTTTAGACTCCTCCTAAGAACCAACTTTGACTGGTCTTAGATGCCATCTAAGGAGGAATCCAAGGAACTCTATTCCCACCAATCAGATTTAGATCTGATTTCACAAAAGATTGTGATTGATTGGGAAGAAGAGTTGGATCATGCATGGTCTATAAATAAGACCCTACGCCCAACCCAAAAAGCATTGAAAAGAATTGAGAATTCCCACGCCCCAAGGCTGGCTCTCTCCTCCATGCCAAGCCCATCTTCTCCCTCTTCTCTCCACGCCCAAAGTAGTTTGGGATCTTGGTTGGTGCAATCCAGGCGAAAGAAAGGCGACAGAAAGCTAGAAGGCTGCGCTGCTGCAAAGGACAACTGCTGATCTTCGAAAGGTGTTTTGAAGATCCTCCAAATCAGATCCAGATCTGATTTTTGGAAATGTGATAGAGAAGAAGAGGATCTCCAGATCCAACCCGAGTGGATACCGGTAGAAGCCAGGCACTTGCGTGGCTAGATCCAGAACCTTCCGCTGCTTACAGGATCATCAACGGATAATAGGATTACCCTACGTCAAGGTAAATTAAATTTGATTTAATTTATCTGAATTTATTTTAATTATTAAAATAATAAGAATCAGATATGAAATATTCCAAATCTAATCTGGATTAAAATTTTTTTTTTTAAATATATCTCTTGATCCGATCAGATCTGAACGAACCGGTTCGGAAAATCAAATTTTCCCTTCAACTGGTATCAGAGCCAAGATTCTAAAGTATTTAGATCTGATTTTAAATTTATTTTAATCAAAAAATAAGTAATTTCAGATGTCACATGAGATGTGATCAAATATGAAATTAGAAAAATTAAAATTAAATAATTTGGATCTAAGATTAGAAAATATGCATGACTAGTTCTAAAATAGAATAGTTCTATAGAATAGTTTTGCATGTTTTCAATTTAATTCGATTAAATCATATTTTAGATCTATTTATTTACTATTTTTTGATATTATAATTGTTATAATAACATCTAAAAAATAGCAAATAAAAAATTATTTAATTTTAACATCATATGAGATATGATTGATGCATGTCTAGACTAGTTGTAGAATAGTTCTACATAATTGTCTAGATTAGAGTTTATTTTGATAAGATCAATTTAAATCTAATTTTTTAGATTTTTAGATTATTATGAGATAATTTAGATCTGAAAACATGCATGATTCGATACATGAGATGTATGCAAAATATGCCATGATTAGATCTAATTTGTATATGAGATATATGATATAGATCTAAAACTGTTTTGTAGTATTGCATGTTCCTGATTAAGGCGTTCCTCTTAGCCGTCCGGTCATAAGAACGAAGAAGGGTTTAAAGGCCCTCTCCTCCCATCCGATGGGGTGTTCTTATGACGTGTAGGGGTGCTGCGCGTTCGTCCTTAATCAGAAATCCAAAACTTACTTTCTGCAAAACCCTAGATCCTGAAATCCTAGGATTTATTATGCATATTTTGTTTATGAACCCTACTTAATTAAGAATTAAGATTATGGAATATTAATTAGGTCTAAAATTGAGAATTTCAGATCTAAGACATATTCATAATACTGGGTTCGGGCTTGGGTAGCTCAATTAGGTCTAAGCGGTTGATCAAACCGAATCAAGAGTTGGTTAGATGGGATCAACAATGCTTAAATTGACCAGCCTAATAGGATTAAGTCTGGGTCAAGATCGAGTCACGATCAAGCAAGACCTAATTAGGCTCAGAGGTTAGAGTCTGGATTATAGGCTAACCCAATTGGTTCTGGCTCAACAATTTGGTGTCTAAGGTAAGTTTGGCACATACGACCGACTGATTTTTAATTGGGAGCTACTCGACCTGAATGCATTCTTGTACGAGTTAATGGCATATCCCTTCCACCGGTCTCACTTACCTGGCCATATTTGTTGACACAGTTCTGATCTGAGGTGGTCAATAATCCGAGCTAACCCATGCCACTAGGTTAGTCATAATTGTTATGACTATGACAAGTCTAGTTTAATGAGACCTGAATCAATTCTCCCTAAGAAAAGATTAAGTCTGAGGTCTTCCACCATTGTAGATGTGCGGGCCCTTCCCGGGTTGATTGTTCTCGACTGGATATAGTGGCTCAGTTGCACCGGGAAGACGCAACCATGTCTATTAGGCATTGGATGCTATAGGCCGAAGGATGAGTTGAGTTTAATATTCCGAATACGGTGAGAGACTCAATTAGGAATCCAGTCTGTGCAAATGGTGGGTCTGACTTAACTAAGGAGTGGATCAATATTCCGGATACAGTGAGATTCATGAATTAGAGACCAAGTTTGGGTGCACCATGATTAGAGAATCATTGAACAAGAGTTGTTCACTCATTGGCTAACCCATCACCAATAACTGTTAGGTGAGGTGATGAGTCAGTTGGTGAGACCGCACCACCCACTAGAAATCATTAATCAAATCATTAATCATGGAGATTTTCGCATCTTTACAGAGGGAGTGTAGGGATCCGAGAAAATAGTGGAAGCTAATTTATTTAAAAATAAAATTTCTAAACAAATTGGTCAAGTCATAATTACAGTATCTAACTAAAATCTTTGACTCTCTACAGGAAAATGTCTGCGTCCAACCCATTGGCACGTATCCTGGACACACATAGACTGACCGAACCCAATTATAAAGATTGGCTCAGGAACTACAAAATAGTTTTGGGTTCTGAGAAGTTAATCCATGTATTGGACCAGGACCCTCCCACCTTACCAGCCCGTCCATCTACTGAACAGAGAGCATCTCTGGAAAAATGGATAGACGAAGATAATAAGGCCAGATATTACATGTTGGGCTCGATGTCTGTTGAGCTCCAGCGCCAACATGAAGATATCGGGACTGCTCGCCAAATGTTGGCTCACCTGCAAGAGATGTTTGGTGAACAGAGTCGTGCAGCCAAGTATCAAGTCACGAAATGACTTTTTAAGGCTAAGATGCATGATGGGCAGTCAGTCCAAGATCACTGTCTGATATTGATCAAGGACTTAGAAGAGCTTGAGAAGCTCGGTGTGAAGTTAGACTTGGATCTGCAGAACGATGTTATTCTGCAATCCTTGACTGATGCATATGGGCAATTCATCATGAATTACCACATGCATAAACTTCAAAATTCCTTGGCCGAATTAATGAACATGTTGGTCACCACTGAGCTTTCTATGAAAGGTTCTAAAGGCTCAGTTCTTGCTATGGAATGGACTTCTTCCAAAAGAAAGTCTTCTGGAAAGAAAAAGAAGTCCGTGAAAAGGCAGAAAGTGGAAAGAGTAAAGAAGAAGGCAGAGCCGAAGAAGAAGACCGATGTCAAAAGAAAGTGTTTCCATTGCAACATCGACGGCCATTGGAAGCGGAACTGCCCTACTTATCTGGCCACCCTGAAGAACAAGAAGGAAGGTCCTTCTGGAGGTATGTTCGTTATTGAGTCTAACCTTACGATTTCTTCTGCATCCAGTTGGGTGCTTGACTCTGGTTCTAGTGCTCATCTGTGCACTTCCATGCAGGATCTTGAGGATAGCAGGAGGCTGAGGGATGGAGACATGATCCTACGCATCGGTAATGGAGCAAGAGTTGCTACAGTAGCCGTGGGAACATACCCTCTTCGATTACCATCTGGTTTAGACTTAGTTTTGAAAGACTGTTATTATGTGCCTGCAGCTAGCAGGAATTTGATTTCTATTTCATGCTTAGCACTAGAAGGCTATGTGATTACCTTCTTTAAGGACCATTGTAACATTCTTTATGAAAGAAATAAAATTGCAAATGGTTTTCTTATTAACGGTCTTTATCAGCTACATATTGATGTACCTGTTCTAACTATCGAGCAAAACGTGAATGCCAAACGACCTAGGGATAGTCCAAACGACAGATATCTATGGCACCTGAGATTAGGTCATATAGCAGAAGATAGGATCAACAAATTGGAGAAAAATGGGCTATTGAGTCCATTGACTTCGAGTCGAGTCATATCCAACTTGTGAATCTTGTCTTCAAGGCAAAATGACTAAACTTCCTTTTGTAGGACATGGGGAAAGGGCCACAGATCTCCTTGCCCTAGTACATACTGATGTGTGCGGCCCATTTGATGTGCCGGCTAGAGGCAATTTTGTCTACTTCATTACCTTTACCGATGATCTGTCTAGGTATGGGTATGTGTATCTTATGAGACACAAGTCTGAAGCTTTTGAAAAGTTCAAAAAAATTCAGACATGAAGTAGAAAAGCAAACTGAAAAACCCATTAAGGTTCTTCGATCAGATCGAGGAGGTGAATACCTTAGCCGAAAATTCCTAGACTATCTCAAGGAAAATGGCATAGTCTCTCAATGGACTCCACCAGGAACACCTCAACTCAACGAAATTTCAGAATGGAGAAATCGGACTCTATTGGATATGGTCCGATCCATGATGAGCTTCACAGACCTTCCTGATTTTTTTTGGGGACACTCATTGTTAACTTCAATTTATCTACTGAATAGGGTTTCCTCTAAAACCGTTCCTACCACACCGTATGAGATATGGCACGGTAAGAAACCAAGTCTGAGTCATCTCAGAATTTGGGGTTGTCCGGCTCATGTCAAAAGACAACAAGCGGACAAGTTAGAGTTTAGGTCCTTTAGAGCTCGATTCATAGGATATCCTAAAGAGTCATTAGGATACTATTTCTACATTCCAGAAGACCACAATGTGATTGTGAGTCGACATGCCATCTTTCTTGAAAAATAGTTTATTCAAGATAACGGCATTGGAAAGCAGATTAAGCTTGATGAGAAAGTCTCACAAGTACAACGAGCTAAGGACCAATTGGAACCAAATCAGGTTGAGCCAATAAGAACACTACCTCCTCCACCTCGTAGATCGGAAAGAATTTTCCGTCCCCCTGAAAGATACTTAGGTATTATTTCAGAGGAAGTAGAGAAAATGTTCCTCGTAGGTAATGGTGCTCATGGTGATGATCCCAAAACCTACAATGAGGCGATATCAGATATCGACTCCGAGAAATAGCTAGAGGCAATGCAGTCAGAAATTGACTCGATGCACTCAAACCAAGTCTGGACCTTGGTAGATCCACCAGAAGGTATAGTACCTATTGGGTGTAAATGGATCTTCAAGAGAAAGATTGGTGCAGATGGGAATGTGGAGACATTCAAGGCTAGACTAGTGGCAAAAGGTTATAGTCAACACGAAAGCATTGACTATCAGGATACCTTTTCTCCAGTGGCTATGCTAAAATCCATCCGCACATTGCTTGCCGTTGCAACCTATTTCGATTATGAAATATGGCAAATGGACGTGAAAACGGCATTCTTAAATGGATATCTTGAGGAAGATATCTATATGGAACAGCCGCTAGGTTTCACATCCAGTGATACTGATCATAAGGTTTGCAAGCTGCAAAGGTCCATATATGAACTTAAGCAAGCATCTCGGAGCTGGAATACTCGTTTCAATGATGTGATCAAAACGTTTGGTTTCATCAAAAACGAAGAGAAACCATGTATCTTCAAAAAGGTCAATGGGAGCGCTGTTGTCTTCCTCGTATTGTACGTGGATGACATCCTCCTTATTGGGAATGATATTCGCATGTTGACGACAGTCAAAATATGGTTGTCCAAGAAATTCTCCATGAAAGACCTAGGTGAAGCATCCTTTATTCTAGGAATTAAGATCTATAGGGATAGACCGAATAGGATGCTAGGACTTTCACAGAAAATGTACATAGAGAAAGTACTAAAGAGGTTTAGTATGAAAAACTCTAAGAAGGGATTAATACCCTTCAGACATGGTATTCATCTTTCTAAGAAGATGTGCCCTAGCACACCTGAGAAAATAGAACGCATGAGCAAGATCCCTTATGCTTCTGCAATAGGGAGCCTCATGTATCCCATGCTATATACACGACCTGATATAGCCTATGCTGTGTGTCACAAGCAAATATCAGTCAAACCCAGGTGAAAAACACTGAACTTCTGTGAAATGTATCCTTAAGAACTAAGAATATGATGTTGGTCTTTGGTAACGGAGAACTCTAAGTCCAGGGATACACAGACTTGGATTTCATATCCGATATAGATAATCGAAAGTCGACATCTGGGAGTCTGTTTGTGTGCAATGGTGGTAGTGTTAGCTGAAAGAGTTCCAAGCAAACCGTGATAGCAGATTCCACCATGGAAGCAGAATATATCGCTGCATCAGAGGCTGCGAAAGATGCATTTTGGTACAAAAAGTTTGCTGCAGAAATCGAAGTAATACCATCAGATGCCATTCCTCTATAGTGCGACAACAATGGCGCCATAGCCCTTGTTAAGGAGCCGAGGTCTCACCAGAAATCCAAGCACATTGAACGGCGATACCACCTCATCCGCGATTACCTCGAGAAGGGTTACGTCAAGGTCAAGAGAGTCGACTCCGTAGATAATGTGGCAGACCCACTTATAAAGCTGTTGGGCCAGCAGAAGATCGAAGCCCACCTTGAGAAGATGGGACTTAGACTTGTAGCCAATTGGCTTTAGGACAAGTGGGAGATTGTTAGATATATGCACCCTAGAAGCCAGAATTGGCTAACACTTGTAATACACTTCTAGGGGCAAAATTATAATTTTAACTATAATCAATAAAATGGATTATTTTCTATCACATATGTGTATTTAGTGTCTGTGATACATCCTTTGAGTTAATGGTAATGATAATTCATATTTTCAAGAGTTGAAAATTTAAGACATGAATAACCATTAACTCATAAAATGCTTCCGACCATAGGATCATCACAAGGATGGTGATTGATCCGGAAGATTGGTGTACAATCGCTTCCCTTTAGTAGATGAGTCTTGAGTCTACGGTGTAGAGACACCGGAGCGAAAGTACAGATACTCGTTAGAGAACGAAGGCACTGAGCGTGACCACCTCGAGTAGTCATTAGGAAGTCTACCTTCTCGTCAATGACTGACTCGATGCTGCAGTAGTGTGTCTGATTCTTTGACCTGAGGTGCATCGGCAGTTCACCTTGAGGGTGTTATAGTTTGACTACACCATTACTCGGTCTCTTAACCATATGGAACCCTAAGATGTATGTTGGCTATAGCATGTTCATTGTAGGAACTGAATTGCATCAAGATGGAATCTATCTACCTCGGTGGTAGAGGAGCAGCCCTATGATGATCATGAGAATCAAGTCCAGAAGTCCATGGCCATGGCAGAGTGAAATAATAGAAAAAGTTTCTATTTAGCTTTTCACATTGGACCTAAATCAAATGATTACATCATATGACAGAAACTAGGGTTTGATGAGTTCACCTTAACCCTAATCTGATCGGAGCTTAAGATAGAAGAACTTAATCACATAGATAGCTGCACCAAGAGGTTCGCATTCAGCTCTGATGGGTTGCCACCATATACTGCTAGGTGTCACTGGTGGATTTTGAGAGCAATTAGAATGATTTTGATGATCGATCATTCTAGCTGTTCGAATCAGAAGAGTTCTGATCCATCGAAAGGAGTTTCGATGATGTCGATGATAGAGATCATGACATATTCCATTGCCATACAGAACTGAATCTAACTGGATTACACAAACAAGGGTTTGAATCTGGTGATCATCAATTGAACTGATCTAGTTCAATTGATCTGAATGAGATTCAATTAGGTTCAAGAAAATCGTGCTAGCACTCGATTGAACCTAACATTCTTCTTTTACTATCATAAATAGTTGTCTTGATTGAGCCAAAGGAGTTTGTGCTCGATCAGAGGACCTTAACTTAGTCTGACTGGAGCTTGTCCAGATCAAAAAAGGATTGTCTTATTTTGTAAGACAATACCTGCCATTTTTGGTCACCTGCCATTTCTCTCGTCCTTTAACTTTGGTCAAATAGTTGACCTTTGACTGGTCAAATGTTGACCATTGACACTTTGACTTCTGTCCACATGTCACGCACCTATTGGAGGGCTGGTGGGGACTTGTCCCCTACCAGAACCTGATAAGGAGGAGGGCGCACGCCACCCTTGGCGTGTGCCCAAGCAGGAGGCGCCCTATTGGATAGGGACTCCATCTCCTTATTGGATTCCATTTAGACTCCTAAGAACCAAATTTGACTGATCTTAGGCGCCATCTAAGGAAGAATCCAAGTGACTCTATTCCCACCAATCAGATTTAGATCTGATTTCATAAAGGATTGTGATTGGTTGGGAAGAAGAGGAGTTGGATCACGCATAGTCTATAAATAAGACCCTGCGCCCAACCCAAAGAGCATAGAAAAGAATTGAGAATTCCCACGCCCCAAGGCTGGCTCTCTCTTCCTCCATGCCAAACCTATCTTCTCCCTCTCCTCTCCACGCCCAAAGTAGTTTGGGATCTTGGTTGGTGCAATTCAGACGAGAGAAAGGCGACAGAAAGCTAGAAGGCTGCGCTGCTACAAAGGACAACTACTGATCTTCGAAAGGTGTTTTGAAGATCCTCCAAATCAGATCCAGATCTGATTTTTGGAGACGTGATAGAGAAGAAGAGGATCTCTAGATCCAGCCCGAGTGGATACCGATAGAGGCCAGGCACTTGCGTGGCTAGATCCAGAACCTTCCGCTGCTTACAGGATTATCAACGGATAATAGGATTACCCTACGTCAAGATAAATTAAATTTGATTTAATTTATCTAAATTTATTTTAATTATTAAAATAATAAGAATCAGATCTGAAACATCCCAGATCTAATCTGGATTAAAGAAAAATTTTTGAAATATATCTCTTGATCCGATCAGATCTGAACGAACCTGATCCGGAAAATCAGGATTTTTCCTTCAGGAATTACATCCATCTATAGAACTATTTTTCCTATAAGAATACTCCTCTCAATTACACATCTAACTCAACCATGAGTAGATTACATAATAAGCTTCTATATATAGGAAGGAAATACAATCAGTACAAATTCACATCTAACATTTAAAAGGAAAAATCATTATCTGGGTTAATCAGGCCAAGTTATGTGATTATTAGATAACATGTAAAGCCCCGATCGTTGGTAATGAAAATAATAAAAAATAAAGCCCTAGTCACCGGTAAGGAATAATAAAAAAATAAAGCCCTAGTCATCATATTTGCATTTGTCTGGATGTGCAAGAGTTCATACATTAAAGTTTTTTTTCTTTTTTTAAAAAAATGTTTTAGATACATGGTCAAGACTGCAAATGAACCAACTGTTCATGCTGAAGTGTTTTTAGTTTTATTTTTAGATGCATAATTATGGTTGTAGATGAACCAACACATTCATAAGCAGCTTAGGCTGGAATTGACAGCGTGTAAGTGGAGCTTGTACAATTAGGAAACCAGCCAAGCTGAGTCCTCATTTAAGGCTCAACTCTGGTACAAGCCAAGGCCAAACACTATAGGAAGCTCAAGCTCATTCAACAAGGAAAAGAACCTAGGTTGAACATTCATAATTAAGCTCTGCTCAAGTTTCAACACCCTTTCATATAATGAGCCAACCCTAAGCACCTCAAAGGTCGGTTCAATTGCAGCCAAAAAACAGTTAACTCCTTAAGTTCTTTGATATCCTCTGCGCCCCACTCACAATTCCCATCCCCTCTCCCCACATACATGCATGCACACGCACATCCACACACACATGTCCAAGCACACGCACATAGACCAAAGAGGTCTTCCCTTGATCTAGGAGGATCACTATGTTCGACGTGTAGGACTTTGGACACTATAGGTATGGTTGGATAAAATTTAAGAGTGAGATCCGCCATATCGGGAAGCCAAGTCATGTGCCAAGCTTTCGGAGACCATCAATTGATCATATGATGCCCGATTGATATAATCTTTTAATTTTAATTGAAATATTTTTTGAGATCTATAACATAACGCCAACCCCTTAGAGGGTTGAAATAGGCCAAAATTCCATCATTTGGGCTATGAAACAGGTGAATCAAACCAACAATCTTTTTTAGAAAAGATTTTGACCAGACGTATCTTCCAATTCAGAAAAATTAGAGTAATAGAAAGCAAAATTGATGTAGAAGTCACAATCTACTACCTGTAGAATTTTATCTTTTTCATATTTATTTCTATTAGTCATGTTTATTTTTGACTACCATTATTCAAACCAGGAGCAGAATCCGAACCAAATTGTACAAGGTGTACATCACTACTACTATTATAAATAAAAGCTAGGAAAATTATAGAAACACCTTCTCAACTTTAGTCTAATTTTACTTATACCTCCTGTACTTTAAAAAATGTCAAGCTGGTCCTTTTAGTTATCGATATGTCCTAATATAATCCAGCTATCTATCTCCATTAACAGAATAATGTCATGACCATCACATGATACCATTATTTTATAACATGATAAAAATACCCTTATTTCCTCCTCCCTCTTTGATTGACTCCCTCTTCCGTCGCCAACGTCCCTTTCTCCCTCCTTCCTCCTACCCTTCCTCCTCATCCATTTCTTCTCCTCCATGGCGGCTCCTTCCACCTTCACTCCTTCCTCCATCTTCTCCCCTTCCTCATCCACTTCTCATCATCCTCCTGCTTTAAGCCGCCTATAAACTATCACCCTCCATAGCACTCCCTCTACCTCCGTCCCTTATCACTGGCAACCCATCCTTCACCTCCCCTTCCTCTCCATCCTTTTCTCCTCCTTGTCCTCCTCCAACCCATTCCTTACCGACGGCCCCTCTCCCCTTCCTCTTTATTCACTTCTCCTCCTCATCGTCTTCCTCATCCAAGCACACCCATGAGCCTTACCCCTCTATAACGGCCCCCGCCACGTCCGTCTTTTCTCATCGACAACTCATCCTTCCTCCTCCCTTTCCTTATCCATTTTTTCTCTATTTCTCCTTCTCCATGGTGGCTCCCTCCACCTCCATCCATTCCTCCACCACCTTCCCTTCCTCCCCATCCTCATCCAAGCAGCCCATAAGCCATCCCCCTCCACGGCAACCCCTTCCACCTCCGCTCCTTTTCGTCGGCCACCCATACTTCCCCCTCCCTCCTCCCCACCCTCTTCTCCTTCTTGTCCTCCTCCTCCTACCCATTCCTTGCCGACAACCCTTCTCCCCTCCCCTTCCTCATCCACTTCTCCTTCTCATCCTCCTCCAAGCCCACCCATGAGTGAGGGGCATTTCTGTCCATTGAGAGAAAAAGTTAACACTGTTTGTTGGTAAATGAGTGGCTAGACCACATTGAAATATATCGATAACTAAAAGAACCAGTCTGATACTTTAAAATACAGGTGTAAGTGAAATTGGACTAAAGTTGAAGGAGTGTTTTTATAATTTTCCCTAAAAACTATATACCTTGGTTTTTAATTAATAAATAATCAATAAAAGAAAAGAGGATCTAAACCCTACTTTCACCAATTTTTCTATATTCCTTTAAATTTCTCTTGTGAGATTAAAATTGAGCAAGTTGAAAAAAATCTTCCTTCTCGTTGATTGGGTCAAGTTAGTATCAAAATATTGATCTTCTATATTTATGGTCCAAATGCACAAGCAATACAAATGGACGAAAAAAGGGCCATCATGCTTAAAATACATTGAAGGACAAAAATGATTATGAATATTAATTATATCTCATTAGATGATGACACGAAGGGACATCTCCCATAATTATAGGAAAGTATTGCCTAATTTATCGAAATCGTATCTCGATTGGTGATGCTTTCAACATGAGCACCAACAACTCATGTTGCGAAGCTGTCTCTCATGTCTGGAGACGAAAGTCTACCATCTAGCAAAGAAAAACAAAATCAAAAACCATCTCCAAGCAAAGCCAAGTGCCTTAGCTATGAGGTGAAGAAGCAGATGCTTCCCTATTTTCAATTTTGATTTAATGAGAGCTTAATCTCCTAAATAGGAGCTTTAATCAAGAAGAATCACTAGACCTTATGTGGATTACTTTGGCCACTATGGATAGGGCTGGATAGAAAATAGAAGAGATCCATCACATCAAAAAGCCAAATCATATGTCAAACTTTCGAGAGCTATAACTTGGTCATACAATACCCGATTAAGATATTTTTTTCAAATCAAATAACTTTTTGAAATTTACAATGTGGTGCCAACCCCCTAAGAGGTTGAAATGGGCCAAACTCCATTGTTTGGGCTTCGAAACAAGCTGCTTGAGGACAGCTTTGATCAGGCATATCTCCTAATTTTAGAAGAATTAGGAGCGACAAAAAGCAAGATTGATGTAGAAGTTGAGATCTACCTCCTATAAAATTTTAATCTTTTTCATGTTGATTTCTACTAATCATATTTATTTTTCTAATGCTAGTCCTATTCGAACTAGAAGAAGAATCTAACCTAAATTGTACAAGAACGAACCTCACCACTATTGTTATATATAGAGGCTATGTACCTCATTTTTTGGTCAATGAATAATAAATGAAAAAAAAGGGGCCTAAGCTCTACTTTCACCAAGTTTTCTATCTTTTTCTAAATTTCTTTTGAGAGAGTTGAGTTGGGGTTTTAAAAAAAAAAAAATCTAACTTCTCCAACTGAATCACCCCTCAATCTCTACTTCACAATAGTTCAACAAGGACCATATGCATATTGATAATGTGAACTCACTCCAGCCTGTTAGCAAAAAGAGACAACAAAAGCAAGACACAAATAAATCTAGTTGCGCATTACCAATCACCATCTACATGCAAAGTTAACAGCTGAATCATTTCATTCATAACAAGCTATGGCAAGATTGCAATTTAATGTTAACCATGGCTAGATTCACGACAAACAAATCAGTCTATCATGGTACATGTTGGAAGGGGGAGAAAAAAGCATAATAAAGGTTGAGCCATAAATATTACCTTGAGATCCAACTGGTTCACCATTTGAACAAACGATCACAGCCACACAAAAAAAAAGATAAATTTGTGTTAGCATAACAATTAATTGAATGCAGAAAAATCAACAGGTACGACATTTAGCCATTTCCTATATCACCACTTCTCATGTTGGATATGCTCTTTAGGAAAATCATCTTCCAGCATAATAGCTGAAGGTTTCTTACAACTAACCTTGGAGTGAAAAATCTTTGAGAGTTATCTGGCAGAAACTATAGATGTTTGTGGCAACATTCATTTTTTGCAACTTCAGACCAAGCAATGCAGCACAATCCAATGCTTGTAAATTGGTTATGAAACTTTGCTTTTGCAAGTGAGATACATAATTGTTCATGGACTTGCAGCATGCAGTATGATTCTTGATCCTGTTCCCACAAAACTTCGCAACTTTTGTGGTATCTTGAAAAACTAAAGGACATACTGTGGCAATAGATGCAAAACTATTGGTGAGGCGTTTGAAGTTAAATATAGTCAGTATTATAATAAAATAAAAGAAAAAACAATTAAAGTGAGATACCAAAATTCTTAGCATACAACACAAGCATTGAGAAGAACAGTATGCAAAAACCAACAGAATAAGCACCGGCCAAAATAGAAAATAGTAAATACAGTAAGCATCATATACAAGGAAAACTAAATTTAAGCAAACAGATTAAAAAGCTTAGCAATAAAAGAAAGCATTCAACAGTTTTTTAGCAAGTCCAATATTACCAGAAATAAGTTTTCTCAATTACAAACAAAAATAAGACAGTATTGAAGGTACACATTCCACAAAACAGAGCTTCAATGTAAGGTCAGCCAGAGGAAATATGAAAAGAAAAACGCAGGATGTAAATTCCGATGCATAAGATAATGGTAAATAACTTGGGAGTGGCTAAAGAAGAATAATCAAACAACTATGATATTTAAACCACTAAGATAAGATTGGCTTTATCACAACCTATTCAGAAAGGCTAAAAGTGATGACTCTTCTTCTCGAAAAAAAAAAAAAGAAGAAGAATCTACCAGTAACATGATTTAAGTTTAATATAGCAGTAAGTTAGTTGGTTTGACTTGTACTCATTTATTTGTAGAACCAAACTAGGAAATTTTAGTTAGCTAATGAGTCCAAAAGGGATCATAAAAATCAACTAAGTATTAATTCTAGGCATACTTTGATACACCCTTGACAGGAGCAGGTGATAAATATGGATTCATATAGCTAGTAGTGTTCGCATTATGAATGAATGAAACGTTACTTGTATCAGTTCCTATTCAGCTCCAGGATATTTTATTCTCAGATTCTTCTGGATGTACCTATACAAGGGTGATATAGATCACCAGCTTCATCAAAAAACAGGAAAAAAAAAGGATCAATTACTAGCAACCATCCAACTTATGAAGCAGACAGGCTTTAAATGGCTGGAAGTCAGTTATTCCCTTTACATGATTCTTCGAACAACTTCAGTCAACAATCTGACCATCTTTTATTATCTTTCAGGCAGTTGTCTTAATGTTCTAACAGCCACTTCAGCAATTCAATTAAGATCAATCTAGTTAAACCAATCACCCTCAACTAAGAAGATTTTAGAAAAATAGAAACAGAAATAGAAAGTAATAAATGCATACAGAAGCACACCAAGTTGAATTGGTACTTCAGCTAATCAAAGATTTATCAAGCACTATATTATTATCATCGCACAACTGACAAAGGTTTCTTTTCTAGCTACCTTCATTAACATTGCAGTTGGATATCCGTCTAAGTACATGCTTGGCAGATGATGGATCAAGTCTACTGGATAACCATCTGAGGACGATACTTCTGCAACCATCAATTCTAGAGTAGTGCTCAGGCAAGTTGTTAGGAATATCCATACTCGTCAGGCCACCATCTCTCAGAGCAATCTTCTTGGCAGCTTCAAGTATAGCATTTTGACATATTTGGCTGCAACATTCATTCACTGCATCAACTTTCCCACAGGCAGCCAGCAGTCTAGAGGAGTCAACAGCACTCTCAAAATTATTGATATCATTGACAGGGCAAGAGCCTTCAGTGAGGTTTAATGGGTGGATTGAGCAAATTTTTTGAAGATTATTACTGGCCCCACGACTTTCTAAGATCTGTTGAAAATCTGATAGGCAATCGTTTGCATGAGTAGAATCCAAAGCGAGCATTCCTGTGTTTTTACTTGATTGCCCTATCAGAATGACCAGGGTGGCCTGAAACTGGGGGCAACAGACTACGTTGGCCAAGTAAGGAGCAAAGGAGGCCAAGCAATCGACAGCAGTTGTACTTATCAAGCTGTCAACAGCTGAGAAGTTTAATGTACATCGTCCTACAAGAAAGGAAGCACCACCGAATGCAGTTCACGCAGCTTTACAATTATTTACTCAGTTTGTAAGATATAATATAACTTTAAACTGCCAAACCTGATAATTTTGGTGTACTATTGTTGAAAAATGGTGTCATTGGTGAAGGTGCAAGAAGAGGAACAAATGGTTGAGGAGAACTGTTTGGGGAAATATCAGGCATCATAGCATTCTTTTCTTCTGTCGGCACAAAGTCCATCTGATGCAACAATGGAAATCCATGAACAATTACATCATCCAATTTGCACCAGAGTTCTTGCAAACCTGAATGACAAGCAAACTGATTGGTTACACACACACACACACACACACACACACACACAGAGAGAGAGAGAGAGAGAGAGAACAGCAAAACATTATGCTGCATCAAAACACAATGCCTAACCAAAGCATGTCAGGTAAATGTTAAAATGAAACAAAATAAGGTGGACCAAGGCTTGTCTTCTAAATCTTCCAAACATAAATGGAAGAGGAAACAAAGATTTGCTTGATAAAAAAAGGGCTCAAGTTAAAACATGAAATACTTTAAAAATAGAGTGCCAGAATTAACTGTCAAATATTAAATAATGCCATAAACTAACAGAATGCTTATTAACAGACATATTGCATCAGTTAGATCAAATTAGTATGGTATGACATACATATTAGACATTATGCTTATGGTCCACATTATTTTCTACAGATGTGCTGTATATATCACAGGATTATTAGCTTTTAGAGTGATCCTGCTCGTCCAATGTCCGACGTCGTCATTGTAACAGATCAGCTATGGGGGATGCAGGTAGAAACCAGCAAATTTGCTTGTTATAAAAGGGACTGAATGAGAACAGAATGAAAACCACACTGTTTGTGCCTCCGTAGTCCATTATTTTCTCTTTGTTTTATAGGTTTAATGCTTTAAAGGCCTGATTTGATGAATCCTTGCTCAGACCTCAACAGATTTTAGTTGATTCAAATGTTTAAGGAAAATTAACTGCTGGGGTAGGCCAAGAACAGCTGAATGAGATCCTTAACAACTATCTGATAACAGACCTGATTCTAGTTTATACCAGTGTCACTATGGGTATGGATCTAACCTTCCAGGCTTCAACCTGTATCTGACCCATTGCTACCCATATTGACAAGCTATTTCCCCCAAGATCACCAGATTCCACAATGTCCTCAAGTTTACTTTTTTATGACTGGAAAATTGGTTTAGATCACAAAATGATGAGTGTTTTAATGGGGACCCGAGGCATGAAAAGATACCGTCAATTTTAAACAGTAAGTAAAAAGTTGTACCCAAAGCCATAGAAAATGATATATGTGGAGTTGTGGACTAGCTTTATGATTCTTTCTTGCATTTGTTGTCATGATATCATGATTTTTTAATAACAAGATTATGCATTATGCTCACTGGAAAAGAAAAATGGAACTCATAATCCTAAATCTCGGAAAAGCATGCCTAAGGATCAATACCAATCTCGTAACATTCTCTACTGTAGCACGTGGCATATTGCAAATGAAGGCTAAAACAGAAACCCAGACATCGCCATGCACCTCATCCCAAACAATATATCATATTGCTGAAGCAGCTACCACGTTCATCCAGAAAGCAATGAGATCCATCAAAAAATAAAAATGGCAAATTAAAATGATTCTATGACCACTTTTTTCTTTATCAGGATAACTGGATAAAAAGAAAACGATGTGTCACATCATCTACACAGAAGAAGTTCGGAGTAAGTACCGTCACAGGATCCTCACACGGAACAAATTTCACCAAAATATCAATACAGACCACAGTGAAACCTCAAGAAAGTCAACTAACCAGTTCCTATTAATTAATTAGTCTTTTTTTTTTAAAAAAAAAAAAAAGGAGGGGGAGGTGGGGGAAGGGGGGATGGGTTGGTGTTTGTTATAATCACATCCAGCCTAGCTCCAAAAAAGTTCACAAATAACAAGAATTTCTCGCAAAAACTTATTTTGAATCACCAATTTAGAGGGGAAAAAGCAATATTCAAACCCTAAACCTAGCTTCGAGGGAGCTCACAAAAACAAGAGCTCTCCACAAGAACCAATTTTCCTCCACAACTTACGCAAGAAATTCGAACCTCCGTCAGAAATTCACGACAAATTCGTAAAACAACAAAACATGCTAAAACCCCTCTTCGAAATCAAGAACCAAGAAAGAGTACCAGCGCACCGCAACCCGAAACTCGAATTCCGAGCTTAAAATCAAAATGCCGTCAAAAATTTCCAACTCCCAACTTGCTAAACCAAGATAGCAACAAGAAAACAAAGAGAAAGAAGAAACTGAGATTTCTTGGCGGCCCGAGCGTGGAAGACAAGAAGAGATCGAGAGGAAAAGAAGCGAAAATATGGGAAAGATGCTGAGAAGGACTAGTGGAGAGGACTCACAGAAGAGGAGGAGAACAGCGCCGAGGAGGGGCGAGGTGGGAGGGAGCAGCGCGTGGCCCCCCATTGTCGCGACCTCGACCTCAGATGGAGGGATCGGTGGTGATGGTGGTGAAATCTATGATTCCTACCGCCCACTGCTCCACTGTGCAAGCTGCTGGCCATTGGGAAAGCGAGTGGGCATTTATAACGGCTTATTAATAACGGCTGTCTCATTTTTATGATACTCAAACGCGAAGGAGCGCGCACGGCGCGTGTTAAGATGTGAGAATATTAACTTTTTATAGGGGTTTTACAATAAATGCGTATGCTTATTTTGAACTGATGCCGGCATGCAGTTGCCGAGAATCGGTTAACATTACCACATATAAGCCCAGAAGAATATTTATACTGCGAACTTCTTCCTGGATCTATTTGTATAGCAATATTTGCCTTCCGTTTGGTGTCACAAGTAACAATATAATGACGTACTTGAAATATCGTAGCTTATTTCTGACTTCACTTCGAATGAACAACTATATTTAAACATAAAACCCAGTCATATATAAATATGTTGTTGCTTTCCCTTGTGTTAAATGTGCTCCACTTGTTAAAATTAAGAATGACTACATTTGGATGGTAGAATGGACAAGTGTAATCTAATCAAGCTTAATTGAGCTTGTGCTTGGTTATATTTATCTGACCAAATCCAATTCTATCCGATCCGGAATAACTAATCAAACATGATCCTTCCAGATCATGCTTTATTCAACTGATTCTACTCAATTTTACCTTATCTAACTCGACCAAAACCTTACACTTATATTCTTAACCTAACACAAGTCAAATTGAGCTCATCCCAAAAACGGAACACAACATCCATCCATGAAAAGCTTTAAAAAATTTCCACTGGTATCTAAATTGGATCCAACATGAACCCAATATAGATCTAAGCTAAACCTAATCCACCAGTCACACCATCATGGCCCTTGTCAGTCTCACCCTCTATTTTGTTATTATAGACGCATACCATGAATATGTTTCATTATATTAGGTATCTGCTTACTGAAACCATCCTTTATTTTAGTCTTCGTTCTCTCTCCCTTTGGGACCGTTTGGGACCACTTATCCATAAATACAACAAATGGCACCCTGTCCCTGCATGTCTATTTTGTCATGATTATTTATAGCTAACTCGGTCCCTCGTCATCTCTCTAAATGCCATGTCCCCAGACACCATTCCCTCCATACGACCATCTTTGCATCAAATCCTAAAGAGCAAGACAGAGATCCCATCCTTATTAAAGATACACTTTGAAGTATGAAGCACCATAAAAAAGCATGCTTAGGTGTCCCTCAACTTGCTGATCACGTATATTGTATACAAAGGCTCACACTTGGAAGATTGCTGGATATCTTGGATTGGAAAAGACTCCACCGAATCCGAGGAGATCTGTTTACCAGCCCAAGATGCAGCAAAACATGGCTTTGTCAAGTACTTTGTACTTTGCGACAGATTGAAGTCCTAAAAAGCTGGAATTGTATGTACCCTTGATTGTACCTAGTAGACATTGCCAAGGATAAGAGATGGCTATTATTATCTGTATGTGGTAGCTGATTGCTTTAGCAAGATTGTGCACCTAATTCCCTACAAGAAGAAGATTATAGGAAAAAAAGCAGCTATATTGTTCTTTCATTAAGTCTTCCATTATTTCAGTTCGAGATAACTATTTTCTGAATAATATCCGAAAATCCTTAGAGGGTGGTGGATGCCAAATTGAAGCCGTAGGGTACTACCTTTCACCCACATAAGGATGGGTAGACAAAGGTCGCGAATCGGACATTGAGACGTATTCTTTAGGGCTAGAATTCCAAGTATCCAAAGACTTCGGATGATCATTTGCCCTACCCCAATTTGTCTATAAAAGCTAGCGGCTGGGACTGCAGGCCAACCTCTAATTTAAATGATGGCTTTTACATGATATCGTTTAGTATTGTAATCGTAAAAGCTTACGAATACATTTATCTCCAGGTTAGAGGACGATGTAGATGACGACAGACACCAAACTTGATGATACCATTTCATAATCATGGCCATCCGGTAAGTGTGATATAGCAACGATACATTGGGACTCATGTTGTAACATGCAAGGCCCTATGTATCATCATTGACCTTAATACACCAATGGTTGGGATTATGCACCGGCTGTCCGAAAGGATCCTAACCTAACCTAGGATGATGAAAATAATGGCTATGCCTCCACCTATCCTATAGTTCCAAAAAGACCAATGAAGGACCAACCATATCCAACAAGCGTGAATTAAGTAACCTACCTTTTTAGGTAGAGCATGAAGTAATGCTTCAATCCCTGTCTGAAAGATTAAAAGCTCAAGGTGATTTATTGGGAAGGTGCACGGCGATGTCTTCTTGGAGGGAGCACTAAAATGACTAATAACTATTTGATGTTTCTTAAATTCCCATGTGGCCCATTCTTTCATGAAAAAAAGTTGGTCTACTTTTTTATTTATCAATTTATTCATATTCTCAAGATGATAAAATTATTTTTCATGGATAGCATTTATTCATAAAAATATAGATAAATAGCATTTATCTATGAAATAAAGGAAAAATCTTGCCTAGAGAATGGCTAAATCATTTTTTCATTTATCAAGAAAGTAGACATTTAATTTTATTTTTAAAACATTTTTTTCTCATTTTTAATGTCTCCATCATTAAATGTCCAATAATTTAGTCATCCACTTTCTTCAAACATAAACGGTACGAAAGATGTTATTGAAAATATAAATAAATAAATTTTATCAATTTATCCAAGAAAGTAGTATTACAAGGTAATAAATTTCAAAGCCATTTTTTCATACATAAAAAAATATGAATAAATTATTTTCTGCCTAAATATTGTCTCGAAAATATTTACTTAAAAAAATATAGATTTTTAGATAAATTTTTTATCTATAAAAAAACAAGCCCTCAAGGTGTTTAACAAATTATTTTGGATTTGCAACTCATCATTCCCTCAACAACTTTCTATGGTCGTATATATATCCCCCGATGGTTCAAATAGCATGCGGCAACATATTCTATGGAATTTTGTTTACAAAAAATAAAAAGGCCCTTCATCTCCTATTCCGTTCCTTGTGCTGCTTCTTTCTGAAAGGGATTTTTTTTTAATATTAAAGATACTTTCTGTTGTGGAATCTTTGTAGTCTGTCAATGGCAAATTTTTGGTAATAAATTTTACAATGGTAAATTGATTCCAGGAGGATAACCAGTAAAAACACCGAAATCTATTTTTCCTTCTCTCTGCGAATTATTTTATGACAAATCCTCTCTGTTTTTTTTGGATATGTAACAACTGGATGCTGTGACATCCTTCCAAAAGAGACATTGAATGTGATCTTCTACTCAGTTGCTTCCTTTAAAAAAGGAATCTACTCAATTACTTAAAGTTACTTGAGATGATTCAGGCTTACTGAGTTACCTCCATGCTTGATAAAGATTTTTTTATTTTTTGAGATTGGCTAATTCCGGAGCCTTTTCTGTTGATCTTTCTATGAGTTCTTTAATTTCAATGATATCACAACTAAGGTGTTGACCATCTGTTTGTGCAATAATATTAACTGATTAAATGGTTAAAACTCGCCAGTTAAATTTAGCCGATTGTTCCGTAAGAAAATTTTAACTTATGCTCTGATTATTTATTTAGACAACCTGGCACATGGATTTTTCTACGGAGTTGACAAGTGGAAGGAAAAGACAGCAACGGCATGTTCGATTGAGTGAGTTAAACTCTCAAATGAGAATGAGTAACTTTATTCTAGCTATTTGATTGGAGGAAATCTTATTCTTATTTTAATTTTATAAGAAAATAAAAAAATGCTCTAATTCTCTAAAATTTAATTTTTTTTTTTTTAATATTCAAATTTCATTCTGTGGTCACAAACCAAAAACTTAAGGAGATTTGGCTATTTCAATTTTTATTTTAATCAATTCTGATTTTTCAACTCTGGTTCAATTATGCTGGGCTGGATCAAAAAGGCTGGACAATTCCAATAGAGGTTTGGGCCTCACAGTTTCACCAGAAATAACTACTAAAAAGTAGTTTTCATAAAGAAATCACCTCTGTCTATATATAGTCAGACTAGAATACATTTGATCAAATTTGGACTTAGATCAGATCAAGTCAAAACTCTATAATAGGGGTTCTACATTAATGATCCAAGTCATTGGATGTGATCTACTACCTCAAAATTGCTTGCAAACAAAAAATTATATGATTTAAAGACTCCTAGCCTATGCATCAAGTGATCCTAAAATACATCTAATTCAATTTTATTTTGACTGTCCAATTTTTGGCTACTTGATGCATAGGATAGAGGTCCTCAAATCATATGATTTTTGGTGTGCAAGCAGTTTTGAGGTAGTAGATCACATCCAATGACTTGGATCATTAATGTAGAACTTTCATTATAGAGTTTTGATCTGATCGAATCTGAATTCAAATTTAATCGAATGTATTCTAATTTGATTATATATATTCCGGATGAGGCGATCAGATTGAAGGGATCTCTGAACACAAATCAAAATCTAGGAATGACTGGTTTTCTGTATTAGGTGAGCATTAGGAAACTGATAAAACTATGGAGGGGACATTTGGCTCAGATTAATGTGGACCCTCATTTGAATATCTGAGCATACATGTACCTCCAAATTAAAACCTATTAGGTCCACCATTCTCATCATTACCAATTCTCCTCATGGCCGCATGCAACAATTTCTCGCCGTTAAACACATGTGAGCCACCAAGTTGCAAGCGATGTCATTTATTAAACACTAGCTGAACCAATAGTCCTCCAGCACGGTGCATGAAAAATGAACTGTAGCTAGGGATGGATATTGGTTTGGGCAAGTCCGAAGCCTGACTTTAAGTTGCGTTACAGGCTAAGAGTGAAAGATTTTGGACCAGTTTTGGAATTAAATATAGAGTGCATTTATTTTTTTGAGCCAGTACATCATTAGTCTAACCACAAAGCCTTAATTCAAAACTAAACCTAAGCCCGAATAAGGCCCAACATTGAACCCAAATTCAAGCCTAAACCTAGCCCGATTTAGTTCCAAAATCGGTCTGTCCTGTAAGAAACTTAAAAAATGAATTCTACTCGATTCTATCCAGAATAGTACTCCAAAATAAGTCCATTTTAGGGCTGAAATTGGGCCGGGCTCGGGTAGAAGTGTGTCAGGTTGGGCCGGGCCACACCCCTGCTCGAGCCCAATCCGAAACTTTTTGTTGGGCTTCAGGCTGGGCTTAGGCTCGAAAGTTTATAAAAAACTTAAGTCTGAACCAGCCCGAGCCCAAGCCCAAGCTCGGCTCGAACCCGATTAGGCTAACCCAATTTTTAGCTACTTCCCTCTCTTTAAAAAAAATAAAATAAAAATAAAAATAAAAAAGTGGAGCTCTAACCTTTTCCTCCTATGGCTTCTCCATCTCTCTCTATCTGCGGCATCTCCATGCCCAACCCTCACACTCGACATCACCTATCTCCTCCGCCCATTCGTAGCTCCTCTGCCTGTAGCTCTTCCGTCTCGATCCCCCTCCCCCGACTCCCCTACCCTTGGTGCCTGTGGTTGTGGCTCCTCCGCCCTCGGTCCCTCTCTCCCTCGACGCCTGTAGCTCCTCAGCACTTGATCCCTCTCCCCCCAGCGCCTGTAGCTCCTCCACCTCCCTCCACCCTCGATCCCCTCTCCTGACCCCCTACCACCGGTACCTATGGTTGTGGCTCCTCCATGCTTTGTTCCCCTTCCCTCCTGTGCTTGTAGCTCCTCCCTCCCTCTGTGCTCAATCACCCTCCCCTCGGCGGTTGTAGCACCTCTGCCTCCCTCCTCCCTCGATCGGTCCCCTCCACTGACCCCTTAACCCAATGCTTATGGTTGTGGCTCATCCGCACTTGATCCCCCTTCACCCCCGGCACCTATAGCTCATCCACCTCCCTCTACTCTCATTCCCCCTCCCCCTTATTGCCTGCAGCTTCTCCGGCCACACCCACCCCCACCTCTCGGTCCGCCATGCCCTCTGTATCGAATATTCATGAGCAATTGGGAACTAGTGAAATATAGGGATAATATGGCATATTATTCACCGTGGATACAATGGATGATGGATAACATGGTGTGTTATTCATCGTAAGATTATCGGGCTCTAATCAGACTGAACTTTGGATTCGAGCCCGGTCCCAAGCCGGGATAAAGGTACACTCAAGTCCAGCCCGAAAGACAAATGGGTTCTATAGGCGTAAACCCGGCCTGGATTGTTTCGGGCCTAGCCTGAAGCCCGGTCCAAAGTCGGGCCAGCTTGAGGCTCATTGGGCTGGCCCGAGTCCAGTTCCAGCCCTGATTCATTTGCATTTTGAACCTTCTACCTAGGAATTCATTGCCTCTTCCCACAAGTGCTTGAATATAATATCCTAGAACACTTACTCTAATGGTGTTGTTTACTCATTAGAAAATTTAGCAATTCAGTTTTCTAGCAACGCTTGATAAAGCTTTCAAAACACTACAATGCTATCAGTCCTTCCTGTCGGAATCTTCAACTTTTATTCTGCAGGTATATTTGCAGTCTTTGCATAGTTTTGCTTATTCTTGCATACAGATTCTTCTTCTGAGAAAGTTGCTAATATATACCCATCTTCTGATAATTATGGTATTCCTTTTCAGATTTTCTTCTTTGAAGTCAATGCAAGAAATCTTGAAATGTAATCTTTCTTTTGTGTGAAACCATCATTATCACCATCAAATTCGGGCCCATTATGATCTTAGGCTGTCCATCTATTTATGCTCTCAAGAATTTCTAGTTTTTATGCTTCATTGGTCTTTGCTTACAGGAGTGATAATGATGGTGATGAATATGGTGCATGCCTTTCGGATTCACAACCACGATGTTTGCAGAAATCCGATGGCTACTATGGCCGATACGAGTTTGATAAAGTTGACGATGGTTATGGGTATTATCTTTGTCACTGTTTTTGTCTTGGATTGAAATAAATCACTATAATTCATCCACGCCTACAGATCAATCGATGTTTTCCACAAATTTTATGAACAAAAGTCTTTATTTTTATATTTTTTATTTCTTACCTTAATTCTGTATCGACTCTTTTAAGAAAAATAAGTTTTTTGAATATATATATTTTTTTATTTCAAATTGTGTCTCCACGAAAGAAATGTTTAAAAAATTACCTAATCGTTAATGTCCATCGTGCAGAAGAAACTGTTTGATGCTGAAGACAATTGCTCTTCAGTATATTTGAGTATATGCCTAAACCAATGTGAATTGTCTTTTAAAGAAACTTTGAGCACAATATTTTCAAAAATATGGATAATAACCAAATGGTGTCTCTATTTCATTCCCAAGTATCTAATAATATTTTTTGCAGTCTTGCTATCTTTTCTACTTCCGGCTCCAATATGGTGAAGTTTTCAATTGGCAAGTCCTTGATCTTTAATCCTAATCTCATTCTTTAAACCTTCCAAATTAATTCCAATTTTGATGCATGTCAGATTATATAGTTAAGAATGACAATGTTAGTTCAACATGTCAAGTCTGCCCCCCTAAAAGATAATATCAACCAACATCATACCTAAATATTGCTTGATCCCACATATATCTTATTGAAATGAATGCAGCAGATTGTGGTCCAAATTTTTAACCAGAACTCATTTAAATTTGGCACTAGTTATGTCATATCTAAAATATCATACCCTGAATCCAGCACCTGGATCAGATACATACATGATGGCCGCACACTCCTTAGGACCAAACCCTAAAAAATATGCAAAACCAGCCTTTTATCAGTATACAATCACATCAAATCTAACTCGGTAGTGGTGGCAAAAGTAAACCTCTACTTTTATTAATTCAAAAATATAGCTCACCAATATCTCATCATAATCAAATCAATATTTATAAAAATAAATCAAACTAACATCATCTAAGATCCTATGCTCCTTATTGCTCGGTCCTTAGCCTCGTAAGATTTTTTGAATCTGAAAAAAATAGAAAAGGAAGTGAGCTTTACCAGCTTAGTAAGTTACCAATTATCTCTGAGAGATCAAGTACATTTACTTTTTAAGATATAATAATTATCAATAATATGTAATAATATAATTTTTTTTAAAAATATATCATGCATATTAGTAAAAGCCAAAAATCCTCTCCCAGTCTTTGTGGACTATGGCCATGATCAGCCCTGTGACAAGATCCAGGAGAAACTAGTCCCTAATAAAGAATACCTTATCCATCAATCTACGCTAGTGATCAGCCCTACTGACTAAGCCCAGGAGGGAACTAGCTTTAATTCACATGGCTATGATTTGTCCTATGACAAAGCAAAGAGATTAGTTCTGAAAATGAATACATAAATGCATCAATGTATGCCAGCGATCAGCCTCGACTGGCTAGGCCCAGGAAAAATGAATTTCTGACATGTGGCCAATGATCAGTCCCATTAGCTAAATCCAGATCATAGTCTAATTAAAGATTTTTTCTCATGATTTTGCCATAACCAATTTTTTCATAAATAAAGATACTTATTTTTATAGTAGTATTAACTCAATTTTCATATAATCTAAAAGAGCAATAAAAATAATTTTTATTCAAAATTTCATGCATCGACGAATAAATATTTTTTTCAGAGATCATGTAATTTTTTTAAAAATCATCTTTTTCAAATTTATAAAAGTATTATCATGCTTGATCCAATTTTTCTTAATCATTTTTCATAAATAAATTCATAATTTTAAAATTTAATAATTTTTAAATATTATATATATATAAATTTAATTTTTAAACATATATAAAAATAAATTCAGAGATAAAAAAAAACTTATAGCCAGTCGAATCCAAAAGTTATGATTTTTGGTACATGGCCTAATCCTTAGATTTGTGCTTCTCCTAATTTAGAAAGAAGAGAGATGCTCGATCCAGATTATGATTTGGATCAAATCATGGAGTGAATCTAAAGATCTTGGATTTGCCTTTTTTCTTCTTCTTCTTCTTTTTTCTTTTTTCTTTCTCTTTTTTTTTTATTTTTTTCTCTCTCTTTTTCTTTCTTAATTCTCTTTCTATGTTTTTCTCTCTCTTTCTTTTCCTCTTTTCTTTCTTTCTCTCTTCCCAAGTTGAACGCTAAGGGGGAGGACAGAGGGGAGAAGGATGGATGGGGGTCTATGGTTGGACGGTGGTGGTGTGGGACTTGGGCGGCGCTACCAATTCCCAACAAAATAGGAAAAAAAAATAAGGAAAAGAGGAATTCGGGTGATGGTAGCTTGATTGTGGTAGTCCGGTAGTTGCTGGAGGTGAGAGAGAAGGGAGAGGGAGGGGATTGAGCTTCGATGATGGATTAACAGAGAGGGGTGAGGGGGTTTAAAAAAAAGAGGAAGAGAATGGGATAACCTCGATGTCTTCGGATAAAGTCAGACTTTGCCAGCATGATTGATCCATCCACCCCTCCCCATCGATGTATGACTTCATCGGCTGCCCTCGTAGCCTTATCCTCTCCTATGGCTTCAATCGAGCAGGGGACGAAGTTCTCCTATTCCAAATTTTTTTTTTGTGAAGAGTTTCGATGAAGTCAGTGGGCCTTGCCGACTTCACGAAGAGTTTTTTTTGTGAAGAGTTTTGATGAAGTCAGCAGGCTCTGCCGACTTCATGAAGAGCTGAATCCAAAAGGACCGATTCTCACATTCTTCCTCCCTTACAAAAATTTCATTCTCAAAATTTAAGAAATCTAAATCTTCTAAAATTAAAGATGCTGAATCCAAAAACTCTTATGTACCACTTTGTTGATGCTCGGCATTTCTTTCAAATTGAACATATGGTCACATTATTAAATATCCATAAGTAATCTAACTTCTTGGGTCAACTGCAATGCTCAAGCACATATCCACACTAAAGTACAGGCTTTTTTCAAGAATGCTTCACAATTCGATACCTCCGCTTCAATTTTAAAATTTTGTCCCTTTGATATACAATCAAATATCTTATCTCTCCTCGATCAAAATCAGCATGATTACCAAATCAAAAGCTATCTATAGCATTAAAGATTAAGATATAAGCTAACAAGATTTAGCACTAATTAAGTGATCGAGAGTTTGAGATTAAAATCAGAATATGCATGCACATTCATTCAAGATTGAGTTAGGATCAATTGGATACAGAAATTTT
Organism: Cocos nucifera; assembly: GCA_006176705.1. Classification (NCBI taxonomy): domain Eukaryota; kingdom Viridiplantae; phylum Streptophyta; class Magnoliopsida; order Arecales; family Arecaceae; genus Cocos; species Cocos nucifera. Next base: position 18,784 of record QRFJ01002588.1, on the reverse strand, counting down.
ATAGTAAGATTGATTATTAAGATCAATTATGTTCAGAATAGATCTTGAAATAATTTGGCACAAATACTATGATAAAGTTTTGATCCTACAAAAGGTAATGGCCCACCTTGATTAAAATCAAATCATCAGTGACTATGAAGGTGACCATGATTATGTAGTAATGGCTTTAGGCAACAATGATCCATCATAATTATGGAAATGATCTTATAAAAATTTAAATATGAGAAGATGAAATCATGATTTCTATGTTTGAGTTAAGATCATAAGGAGGGAACAAATCACACTGAATTTATTTAGATATTTGATAAATAAACCAAATTTAATTAACAATCAACAAACCTTAGATGATCAAAATTTTTTTAAATACAATCAATATAGTCATATCATGATCAGCTTAACAATCAATTATACTCACATTCTCTGTATGATTAAGAAAGACTTTTTTAGAAAATCATACATTTCATACCATAAATACTTTCGATCAAGATTGCTATCACATTCTACAATCATATCGAAATTAAATTCCCCAAAATAACTGCATAATGCAATCCATCTATATTACTCAGAATATATGTTCCTATATTAGTTATTTAACCCCGATGACTTCCTTAAAATTTAATCTATGTCAATTTTCTATGCTTTAGTCCTGAAGACCATAATGCATATCGATAAAGAAAACATAGATATCGTGTAATAATTCAATCAACTTTAAGTACCCATATTTATTTTAAGGTATTCAATCAAGATCTTAATTCTACCACATTCTAACTAATCTAAGTTTTTATGATCATTAATCTAAGCTCTGATACTACTCTATCATGCCCTAAATCCAGCATTTAGATCAGGCACGTGAAGGCTGTACACTCCTTAGGACCAGGTCCTAAAGAATATGCAAGGTTTGCCTTTTATTAATACACGATTATATTAAATCCAACTCGGCAGTGGTGGCAAAGTAAACTTCTACTTTTATTAATTCAAAAATATTGCTCACTAATGTCTCATCATAATTAGATCAATATTTATAAAAATAAATTAAATTAATATCCTCTAAGATCCTATGCTCCTCATTGCTCGGTCTCCAGTCCCACAGGATCTCTTGAATCTAGAAAAAAATAGAAAAGAAAGTGAGCTTTACGAGCTCAATAAGTTACTAATTATCTTTGAGGGATCAAGCACATTTACTTTTTAAAATATAATAATTATCAATAATATATAACAAGATAATTTTTCTTCAAAACATGCCATGCATATTAGTAATAGCTAAAAATTCTCTCTCAGTTTTTATTGACTATGGCCATGATCAGTCTCGTGACAAGGTCCAAGAGAAACTAGCCCTTAATATAGAATACTCGATCCATCAGGATGTATTAGTGATCAACCCCACTGGCTAGGCCTAGAAGGAAACTAGCTCTAACTCACATGGTCACGATTTGTCTCATGACAAAGCAAAGGGATTAGTCCTAAAAATGAACACGTGTATGCATCAATGTGTGCCAGCGATCAACCTGCACTAGCTAGAGTCAAGAGGATTAACTCTGTCAGTAATCAACCCCGACTAGCTAGGCCTAGGAGAAATGCATTTTTGACATGTGGCCAACGGTCAGTCCTGTTGGTTAGATCTAGATCATAGTCTAACTAGAGAATTTTTCTCATGATTTTACCATAACTAATTTTTTCATAAATAAAGATGCTTATTTTTATAATAATATTAACTCAATTTTCATATAATCTAAAAGAGTAATGAAAATAATTTTTATTCAAGATTTCATGCATTGATGAACAAAAATATTTTTCTTTCAGAGATCATACAATTTTAAGAAAAATCATCTCTTTCAAACATATAAAAATGTCATCATACTTGATTTAATTTTTCTTAATCACTTTTCATAAATAAATTCATAATTTAAACTTTAATAATTATTAAATATTTTATATATAAAAATCTAGTTTTTAAATATATAAATATGTATAAAAATAAATTTAGAGATTAAAAAAAAAACTTGCAGCCAGTCAAATCCAAAAATTATGATCTTTGGTACATGGTCTGATCCTTGGATCTATGCTTCTCCTGATCTAGAAAGAAGAAAGATATTCGATCTAGATTATGATTTGGATCAAATCACAGAGCGAATCTAAACATCTTGGGTCCTTCTTCTTCTTCTTATTCTTCTCTTTTTTCTTTTTTTACCTTTTCTCTCTCTCTCTCTCTCTCTCTCTCTCTCTCTCTCTCTCTCTTTCTTTCTTATTTCTCTTTCTCCATTTCTCTCTCTCTCTTTCATTCCTTCTTTTCTTTCTTTCTCTTTTCCCAAGCTGAATGCTAAGGAGGAGGATAGAGCAGAGGAGGGATGGGGGTCGATGATTGGGTGGTGGTGGTGCGGTGGGGTGTCGATGGCGGTAGTGTCTCGACCAGTGCTACTAATTTCCAATGAAATAGGAAGAAAAAGAAAATTAGGGAAAAGAGGAATCCGAGCGATGGCGGCTTGATCATGATAGTCTGGTAGTAGCTAGAGGTGAGAGAGAAGGGAGAGAGAGGTGATTGAGCTTCAATGATGGATCAATAGAGAGGGGTGAGGAGGTTTAAGAAGAAGAGGAAGAGAAGGGTTAACCTTGATGTCTTTGGATAAAGCCAAACTTTGCTGGTGTGATTGATCGATCCACCCCTCCCCATTAATGTACAACTCCATCGGCTGCCCTCGCGGCCTTATCCTCTCCTATAGCTTCAATTGAGTAGGGGAAGGAGTTCCCCTATTCTGATTTTTTTTTTGTGAAGAGTTTTGGTGAAGTCAGGGGGTCTTGCTGACTTCACGGAGAGCCGGGTCCAAAAGAATCGGTTCTCACATTCTCCCTCCCTTACAAAAATTTCATCCTCAAAATTTAAGAAATCTAAATCTTTTGGAATTAAAGATGCCCAATCTGCAAACTCTTATATACCACTCCGTCCATGCTTGGCATTTCTTTCAAATTAAACATATGGTCATATTATTAAATACCCACAAGTAATCCAACCCCTTGGGTCAACCGTAATGCTCAAATACATATCCACACCAAAGCACAGGCTTTTTCTAAGAATGCTTCACAATTCGATACCTTCGCATCCATTTTGGAATTTTGTCCTTTTGATATACAATCAAATATCTCATCATTTCATGATCAAAATCAGCATGATTATCAGATCAAAAGCTATCTATTGCATTAAAGATTAAGATATAAGATAATAAGATTTAGTACTAATTAAGTGATCGAGAGTTTGAGATTAAAATCATGATATGTATGCACATTCATTCAAGATTGAGTTGGGATCAATTGGATGCAAAAATCTCATAGCAAGATCAATTATGTTTAGGATAGAGCTTGAAATGAATTGGCATGAATATTATGATAAAGTTTTGATCCCACAAAATGTAATGGCCTACCTTGATTAAAATCAAATCATCAGACTGTGAAGATGATCATCATTATGTAGTAATGGCTTTAGGCAACAATGATCCATCATAATTATAGAAATGATCTTATAAAAATTTAAATCCAAGAAGATGAAATCATGATTCCTATGTTTGAGTTGAGATTAGAAGGAGGGAACAAATCACACTAGATTTATTCAGATATTTGATAAATAAACTAAATTTAATTAATAATCAATGAACCTTACATGTTAGATGATCAAAATTTTTCTTAATACAACCAATATAGTCATATCATGATCAGCTTCACAATCCATTATACTCACATTCTCTATATGATTTAAAAAGCCTTTTTCAGAGAATCATACATTTCAAACCATAAATACTTTCAATCAAGATTGCTATCACATTCTATAATCATATCAAAATTAAATTTTCCAAAATAAATGCATAATGCAATCCATCTATATTACTCAAGATATATGCTCCTATACTAGTTGTTTAACCTCAATGACTTCCCCAAAATTTAATATGTTTCAATTTTTTATGCTTCAATCCTAAAGACCATAATGCATATCGACAAGGAAAACATAGATATTATGTAACCATTCAATTAACTTTAAATATCCATATTTATTTTGAGGTATTCAATCAAGATCCTAATTCTATCCCACTATGACTAATCTAAGTTCTTATGATCTTTAACCTAAGCTCTGATACCACTCTATTATGCCCTGAATCCAGCACCGAATCAGGTATGCAATGGCCACACACTCCTTAAGGCCAGGCCCTAAAGAATATGCAAGGCCTACTTTTTATCAATACACAATTCCATCAAATCCAACTCAGCGGTAATGGCAAAAGTAAATCTCTATTTTTATTAATTCAAAAATATAGCTCATCAATATCTCATCATAATCAAATCAATATTTATAAAATTAAATCAAACTAATATCTTCTAAGATCCTATGCTTCTCATTGCTCGGTCCCAGCCTCACAGGATCTCCTGAATTTGAAAAAAATAGAAAAGAAAGTGAGCTTTACGAGCTCAGTAAGTTACCAATTATCTTCGAGGGATCAAGAATATTTACTTTTCAATATGTAACAAGTACCAATAATATGTAATAAAATAATTTTCTTTTAAAACATATCATGTATATCAATAAAAGCCAAAAATTCTCTCTTAGTCTTTATTGACTACGACCATGATCAACTCCGTAATAAGATCTAGGATAAACTAGTCCATAATATAGAACACTCGATCCATCGGTGTGTACCGGTGATCAACCTGTTAGAAAATTGACAGGAGTTCTAAGCATATTTTAAAACCTTTTAAAGTAAAAATAAAATATTAAATATTTTAATCTATTTTATATGCTTAGGATCATATCTAAACACCTATCTAAGGATCTATAACATGAAATATAGCATGCATAAAAATTTAAAAAATAAAAACATCAACATCGATTATATTGATGTAGAAACCTAAATCTAACTTTTAGATCTAACAGCTATGGTTCAGAATCTTATACCTGATCATGGATTGCTGATCATCGCTATTTTCAGATGTGAAGCTTTGGTCATCGCTCATAGCCACACAGAGTGTCTGGCCTCCATAGATCATCTACTTGAAGTCCTGTGTTGATTCGATCTCCTGGAAATGCTAGATCATGCAAAGATTGTATGATGGGCAGATCTGATCTCTTCTCATTCTTCGAATCTCTCGGACTTTTCAAAGTCGAAGATAAGTCACTGGAGGATAAAGGAAAGAGGAAGAATAGAAAAAATCTTTTTCTCTCTTATTTTTCTTTCTTCTAAAACTAAAACCCTAGATCAGGTTTTGAACTCTCACCCTAGAGAAGATTGTTTTCTTTTCTCTTTCGCTCATGCTTAGAGGCTTCCCACCTAGGTTCCTCATGGCCCCTAATGTCTTTTGCCCCCTCTCTCTCCAGTTTTCATGTGGAGAAGCATTCTGGAGTTGGCACACAAAATATAAAAACTTAAATAGAAGTGGGCAGCATCATGGGGTAAGGCTGAAACTCTATTTCTCATTCAATTCAAACTCTTTTGGATTAAAATTTGAAACCAACCAAACTCTATCCAATGAGGGCATGGAAAAGCCTGGGCGTGAACCCTCTCTTCACACACAAATCATTATTTGTGTGAGAGAAGTGAAAGCATGAGATTAGGTGGTGCATAAGGAGGTTGATGTATGAGACAAGTTCAACTAATTTGGACTCTTATTTCTTCACTTGGTTCAAACTAGATTAGAACCAAATTTAATAAGATCAAATCCAATCAAATTAGGCTTAAAATAATTTAATTAAATTTTAATCAAATTAGGATTTGATCGAGTCAAAATTTTGATCAAATCAGGAACCAATCTTTGTTCGTAATTAGGTCATCTCATAACTTAATTGGGTCAAACCAAATTGAATCAAATTCAATTAGATTTGATCCAAATTTCTTTGCTCAATCAAATAAAGCTAATTAGTAATCTTATTGCTAACTAGTCCTCCAATGATAGAGTTCCAATCGAGTAGGACTCCTGATCATAGAGTCTCCATTTAGTGGGATCCTTGACCATAGAGTCCTAGCTCAGTGGAACTCCTGATCATAGAGTATCAGTCTAGTGAAACTCTTGATCATGGAGTTCTAACTTAGTGAAACTTATAGAGTCTCAGTCCAATGAGACTCTCCTTAATAATAGAGTTTCAGTCTAATGGGACTCTCAATCATAGAGTTCTTATCCAATGGAACTCTTGATTAGCCACATGATCAAATAGGTACTTATGAGTGTGATCCCATAGGTTCGAACCTCAATCGATAGCATAGAAATTAATTTCTATACCAATCGAAGTGCTCATCTAGAAATGATACTCAATGTTCGGATAGGTCAAATGTATGTGAAACAATATTCATAACCTACTTGAATATGGTTACCGTATAATTCATTTCTTTGATCCTGAATGCTCAAAGGATGACCTAGGATTTAACTATCAATCCTAAATAAGTTGTCCATATTGTATTTCAAATTTTGAATCCATCACATGAATTATGCTAGCCGAGGTCTTGCTAAATTAAAATACAGTGATGCACTATCTCCAATTTTATTTAGAGGGATCAATCCCATCTTGACTCGTGCACCGACTTAACAAGTACTTGACTGTACCCAAAAATCTTTTGTTACTAAATTAGAAATTTAAATAGTCCAATACCAAAGTACAGTGAGTTGCTTGTAAGTCACCGTGGTAATCTCAAGTCTAAGGAATACTTATACATATATCCTTTTAGAGCAAGTCTTGATAGTAGAATACTCAGGTGTGGTCACATTCAGTATAGATATACTCATATATCTCACCTATATACCATATCAATGTCTCCATACTTTTTGGTTAAGAGGACAACCAATCTATATGACGCACAATGATCTATATTTTATATTGCTATTGTCCTTATAAAAGCATATTATTTGATCACGAATAGGTTTAAGGACTAAATGATAAATCCTTCTTTATAAATTTTAAATAGTTCTAAGAATTTCATCATAACATAAGAGTTCATTAGAAGATATACACATTTATGATGAAAAAAACTAAATAATATTTTATTAATTATCAATTCACATACATTTACATGAAAGAGCTCAACCATCAACATGCTAATGATTGGCTTTGGGACATAGATTTCAATAACTCTCACTTGTCTTAAAGCTACTCGGTATAGTATCGTATAACTATCTTCGATTTGTAAACATTGAACTTCTTTACTGCAAGGGCTTTAGTGAATGAGTTAACTAGATTCTCTTTTCTATCGATCCTTTGAAGCTCGGCGTCATCTCGATCCATGATCTCTCAAACAAGATGGTAGCAATGCAGAATATGCTTTATTCACTGGTGTTTCTTCGATTTCTTTGTCTAAGTAATAGTTCTAGTGTTATCGTAGTAGAGCAGGACCATCAAGAAAAGATGTCACTCTAAGCTCGGTGATGAATTTTCTCAGCCACACAGCTTCTTTAGCAGCATCGGATGCTATAATATACTCCGCCTTACAAACTGAGTGGGCCACAATATTTTACTTGGAACTTCTCTAGCAGACAGCTCCACCAATAAGGATAAAAATATAATCTGACATATTTTTATTATCATCATGATCAGATTAAAAACTAGAGTCTATTAACTCCATAAGTTTTAAATCTGATTTACCATACATGAGCCACTAGTCCTTAGTATTTTTCAAATACTTAAGGATGATTTTTATAACCTTCCAATGGTTCTCTCCTAGATCAGACTGACATCTACTCACTATCTCTAGTTAGTATGCCACATCTGATCTTGTACATATCATGGCGTACATAATAGAACCTACTATCTAAACATATGGTATCCTACTCATATGCTTTCTCTTTTGAGGTATTATCAGATAATCTCTCTTTGAGAAAGAAATTTCATGACCTATCAAAAGATAGCCATTCTTAGAATTCTCTATACTGAATCACTTTAGCATAATATCTATATATGTAGAGTAGAACAACCCAAGTAACCTCTTAGATCTATTTGTATAAATCTTCATCTCTAGGATGTAGCATGCTTCTTCCAAATTCTTCATGGAGAACTGAGATAGCAGTCAAATCTTTATTTCTTGCAATACAAGAATGTCATTTTTGATTAAGAGAATATCATCCATATATAATATAAGAAATACTACAACCGAACCATTTGTCCATTTATAAATGCAGGATTTCTCTCCATTCTTAACTAAGCCATATATTCTGATTATTTTATCAAAATGCATGTTCTAAGTTCGAGATGCTTGCTTTAATCCATATATGGATATCTAAAGCTTGTACACTTTAGACTTATCTATGGATATGAATCCTTTAGGTTATATCATATACACCTCTTCTTTTAGCTTTTCATTTAGAAAAGCTGTCTTCACATCTATCTATCAAATTTCATAGCCCAAATAGATAGCTATTGCAAGCATAATCTAAATAGACTTGAGCATTACTGTAGAAGAAAATATCTCATTATAGTCTATACCATAATGTTGACGATAACTCTTGATAATCAGACAGGCTTTATAGGTCTCTACCTTTCCATCTGTATTTCTTTTTCTTTTAAAGATCCACTTACATCTTATGAATTTTATCTCTTCATCTAGGTCAACTAATATCCATACATCATTGACCTTCATGGAGTCTGTTGGTGTAGAAATTGGTTGTCGCCAGATCTAGTTGGAGCGGAGGAGGATGAGGTTACCGTCGGAGATCTGCAAAATAAAGTTTCATTCGGAGCTAGTGGGGGTAGCTTCGGTAGGATCCTTTGATGATCAAGTTAGCTCTTCTGATCAACAGAAATGGAGTGCTCTGGAATGAGTTCGATAGAGTTTAGAGGAGGAGAGGAGAGCTTAGAGCTTAGAGCAAGCATATCTGAAGGGTCTCTTTTTATAGACGGAGCTTGATTGATGGTGATGGCCATACCACCTGCTGGCGGGCCACTCGAGGGCCGCATGAAGTTTGATATGGAGAGGAAGGCATCGCAAGATGGATAGTGACATCTATACTGGCGGATCATGGACTGCATGGGGTTGGTTATGGAGAGAGTGGTGTTGCCAGTAGTGGTGGCCATGTCATCCGATTGTGGGCTGCGTGGTGCTTGTTACGGAGGAAAAGGTGCTGTCAGACTGGTAGTGACGGCCATACCATCAAGGTTCAATAGTCGTAGGAAAAGAACCTTGGAATATATCCATTTTAGGGGAGCTCAAACTCCTAAGGGGGATACGTCTGGAGGGGATCATCCAAAAAAAAATTGGCCCTTGGAGGAGTCCATCTGTAGGAGCGATCCGAAATGAGTTTGGCTCTTGGAGGAGTTCAACCGAAGGAAAGGCTTGGAAGAAGTTCGGCTCTTGTAGGAGTTCGATCGGGGTACGACCGCTGAGAAGTTTGGTCGAAGGAGCTCGATCTCTAAAGAGTTTGGCAGGCTGAAGGAGTTCGACCGAGGCACGACTGCTGAGAAGTTCGGCTAAGGCTCATCCACTGAAGTTCTTTCATGACTTTCGATTGCATTAGACTGAGCATCGAACTAGACTTCGGCAGGAGTGGGGTTTATCCCCAATAGAAGTCTCTCCCACTTTCGAGTTCGAAACTTGAAGGAAGGGAGTGCAGAAAAGGCGACTGCCGAAGTCCTCATCTGGGCTCTGTGCCAATTCAGGTTGAAGCCTGAGGGAGATCTCATCTCCAGCCAAAGTTGATGTTGAAGTTGAAGCTCAGAGAAGATCTCATCTTTAGCCGAGGTTGACTCGGTTGCTCAGGAAAGATTTTATCTCTAGCCAAGGTTGTCTCCGAGGTTGTTGCGGTTGCTTGGGAGAGATCTTATCTCTAGCCGAGATTGGCATGGGCTCTCAAGGGAGATCTTATCTCCTACAGTCGAGGTTGCCTTGGGGGAGATCTTATCTTTTATAGCCGAGGTTGATGCAGGTGCTCGGAAGAGATCTTATCTCTTGCAGTCGAGATTGCCTCAGGGGAGATCTTATCCCCTACAGCCAAGGTTGGCTCGGACGCTCGGAGGAGATCTTATCTCCTACAGTCGAGGTTGCCTCGGGGGAGATCTTATCTCCTGTAGTTGAGATTGCCTCGAAGGAGATCTTATCTCCTGCGGTCGAGATTTATGTGGGCGCTCGAAGAAGATCTTATCTTCTGCAGTCAACATTGGCCTGGATGCTCGGGAGAGATCTTATCACCTACAGTCGAGATTGGCCCGGATGCTCGGGAGGAGATCTTATCTCCTACAATCGAGGTTGCCTCAAGGAAGATCTTAGCTCCTGCGGTCGAGGTTGATGCGGATGCTTGGAGGAGATCTTATCTCCTACAATCGAGGTTGCCTCGGGAGAGATCTTATCTCCTACAGTCGAGGTTGGTCCGAACGCTCGAAGGAGATCTTATCTCCTGCAGTCGAGATTGCCTCAGGAGAGATCTTATCTCCTACAGCCAAGGTTTGCCTTAGGGGAGATCTTATCTCCTACGATCGAGGTTGATGCAGACTCCTCGGGAGAGATCTTATCTCCTACAGTCGAGGTTGGCCTGGAACGCTCGGAGAAGATCTTATCTCCTACAGTCGAGGTTGCCTTGGGGGAGATCTTATCTCCTGCAATCAAGGTTGCCTTGGAGGAGATCTTATCTCCAGTCGAGGTCACCTTGGGGGAGATCTTATCTCTTATGGTTGAGATTGATGTGGATGCTCGAGAAAGATCTTATCTCCTGCAGCCGAGGTTGGCTCGGATGCTCGAGGGAGATCTTATCTCCTACAGTCGAGGTTGCCTTGGGGAGATCTTATCTCCTACGACCGAGGTTGCCTCAGAAGAGATCTTATCTCCTACGATCGAGGTTGATGTGGGTGCTCGAGGGAGATCTTATTTTCTGTAGCCGAGGTTGGCCCAGATGCTCGGAAGAGATCTTATCTCCTACAGTCGAGCTTGATGCGGACGCTCGGAGGAGATCATATCTCCTACAGCCAAGATTGGTTCGGACGCTCGGGGGAGATCATACCTCCTGCAGCCGAGGTTGCCTCGGGAGAGATCTTATCTCCTACAGCCGAGGTTGCCTCAGGGGTGATCTTATCTCCTACAGCCAAGATTGATACGGGCACTCGACGGAGATATTATCTCCTGCAGCCGAAGTTGGTCCGAACACTTGGGAGAGATCTTATCTACTACAGCCGAGGTTGCCTCGGAGGAGATCTTATCTCCTGTGGCCGAGGTTGATGTGGGTGCTTGGGGAAGATCTTATCTCCTATAGCTGAGGTTGGCCCGGATGCTCGGAGGAGATCTTATCTTCTACAGTCGAGGTTGATGTAGGTGCTCGGGGAGATCTTATCTCCTACAGCCGAGGGTGGCCCGGACGCTCGAAAGAGATCTTATCTCCTGCAGCCGAGGTTACCTTAGGGGAGATCTTATCTCCTACAGCCGAGGTTGCCTCCAGAAAGATCTTATCTTCTGTAGTCGAGGTTGCCTCGAGGGAGATCTTATCTCCTGCGGTCGAGGTTCGAGGTTGATGTGGGCGCTCGGAGAAGATCTTATCTCCTGCAACCGAGGTTGGCCTAGATGCTCGGAGGAGATCTTATCTCCTACGGTCGAGGTTGTCTCGGAGGAGATCTTATCTCTTATGGTCGAGATTGATGTGGGCGCTCAGGAGAGATCTTATCTCCTATAATCGAGGTTGCCTTGGGGGAGATCTTATCTCCTACAGTTGAGGTTGGTCCGGACGCTTGAAGGAGATCTTATCTTCTGCAGTCGAGGTTACCTCAGGAGAGATCTTATCTCCTACGGTCGAGGTTGATGTGGACACTCGGGGGAGATCTTATCTCCTACAACTAAGATTGGTCCGGATGCTCGGAGGAGATCTTATCTCTTGCAGTCGAGGTTGCCCTCGGAGGAGATCTTATCTCCTACAGCCGAGGTTGCCTCGGGAGAGATCTTATCTCCTGCAGTCGAGGTTGCCTCAGGAGAGATCTTATCTCCTACAACTGAAATTGGCCTGGATGCTCGGGGGAGATTTTATCTTCTACAGCCGAGGTTGCCTCGAGGGAGATCTTATCTCCTATGGTCGAGGTTGATGCGGATGCTCGGGGGAGATCTTATCTCCTGTAGCCGAGGTTGCCTTGAGGGAGATCTTATCTCCTGCGGCCGAGGTTGATGCGGGCACTTCGAAGAGTTCTTATCTCCTACAGCTGAGGTTGGCCGAATGCATGGAGGAGATCTTATCTCCTGCAGTCGAGGTTGCCTCGCTCGGGGAGATCTTATCTCCTATGGCCGAGGTTGCCTCGGGGGAGATCTTATCTCCTGCAGTCGAGGTTGGTCGGGATGCTCGGAAGAGATCTTATCTCCTACGATCGAGGTTGATGCGGACACTCGGGGGAGATCTTATCTTCTACAATCGAGGTTGCCTCGGGAAAGATCTTATCTCCTACAGTCGAGGTTGGTCCAGATGCTTCGGGGGAGATCTTATCTCCTGCAGTCGAGGTTGAAGGTTGCCTCGGAGGAGATCTTATCTCCTATGGCCAGCGAGGTTGCCTGGGGAGAGATCTTATCTCCTACAACCGAGGTTGGCCCAGAGATGTCTCAGAGGAGGACGCTCGAGAGAGATCTTATCTCCTGCAGCCTGAGATTGCCTTAGGAGAGATCTTATCTCCTATAGCCGAGTTTGCCTCGGAGAGATCTTATCTCTCCTACGATTGAGGTTGATACGGGCACTCGGAGGAGATCTTATCTCTTGCAGTCGAGGTTGCCTCGGGAAGAGATCTTATCTCCTACAATCGAGGTTGGCCCGGATGCTCGGAGGAGATCTTATCTCCTACAGTCGAGGTTGCCTTGGAGAAAATCTTATCTCCTACAGTCGAGGTTGCCTCGGAGGAGATCTTATCTCCTACAGATCGAGATTGATGTGGGCGCTCGGGGAAGATCTTATCTTCCTACAGTTCGAGGTTGCCTGGGGAGATCTTATCTCCTACAGTCGAGGTTGGCCCTCGGGAGAGATCTTATCTCCTACAGCGAGGTTGCCTCGGGAGAGATCTTATCTCCTGTAGTCGAGGTTGCCTCGGGGGAGATCTTATCTCCTTCGAGGTTGAGGCATGCGCTCGGAGAAAATCTTATCTCCTACAATCGAGGTTGGCGGATGCTCGAGAGAGATCTTATCTCCTACCAAGGTTGCCTCAAGAGAGATCTTATCTCCTACGGATCGAGGTTAAAGGTCTTTGACTTGCTCGTGTTAGGATGAGGTTCTCCTCCTGCTCCTAACATGGCAACTATTGACTGCTTGTTCCCTGTCATCACATAGTTTTTGCACCCTGAAATAATATTATTAAAATGGAAGAATTTTATCGAAGGAAAGTTATGGGCAGCACACCCCCATTTTAGGGTCGTGGGGGCGTTGTTCCTCCAAGTTCCCTTGAGTAGTAAGTCCCAGGCCGGACGACCTCCTCTATCTCGAGCTGGCCTTCTTAATTTGGAGCAAGCTTCTCTTGGCTTTGATGCTGAAAGATGACAGCCCGTCGAAGTACCAAGCCCTAGAGACATCATCTATGATGCCGAAAGGCGGCCGATCTTCTTATCGTTCCTCCCTCAATAGTGGTTCTAGCTTCTAGGGGGAGGACTTCTTTGCGCCCTTCCATCAAGGCTTCCTTGATGATGAGCTCAAGGAGTTTGGGCCTTGCTTGCGCTGGGGAGGTTCGTGAGCGCGGTCGAACTTCATTCGCATCCTCCTGTGAAACCTGTGGGAGAACTTCATGCCCCTTTGTCGGGGCTTCCTCAATGATGAGCTCGAGGGGGAGTTCAGCGGCCTCGCTTATGCCGAACTTCATTCTGCCTCCCTATGAAACCTTTGTCGAGGATTCCTTGATGATGAGCTTCAGGGAGAGTTTCGGCGGCCTCGCTTGCACTAGGGAGGTCGTGAGCACGGTCGAACTTCATTCCACCCTCCTGTGAAATCTACGGGAGAACTTCATGCCCCTTTGTCGGGGCTTCCTCGATGATGAGCTCAAGGGGGAGTTCGGCGGCCTCGCTTATGCCAAACTTCATTCCACCTTTTCGTGAAATCTTTGTTGGGACTTCCTTGATGACGAGCTCAAGGAAGAGTTTAGCGGCCTCGCTTGCACTAGAGATGTCGTAAGCGCGGTCGAACTTCATTCCGCCCTCCTATGAAACCTACAGAAGAACTTCATGCCCCTTTGTCAGAGCTTCCTCGATGACGAGCTCGAGGGAGAGTTCGGCGGCCTTGCTTACGCCGAACTTCATTCAACCTCCTGTGAAATCTTTGTCGGAGCTTCTTTGATGATGAGCTCAAGGGAGAGTTCGACGGCCTCGCTTGCACTGGGGAGGTTGTGAGCACGGCCAAACTTCATTCTGCCCTTCTGTAAAACCTATGGGAGAACTTCATGCCCCTTTATCGGGGCTTCCTCGATGATGAGCTCGAGAAAGAGTTCGGCGGCCTTGCTTACGCCGAACTTCATTCTATCTCTTGCAAAATCTTTGTCGGAGCATCCTTGATGATGAGCTCGAGGAAGAGTTCTGAAGAAAAATCCTGATTTTCTGGATCAGATTCGTTCAGATTTGATCAGATCAAGAGATATATTTTAAATTTTTTTTTCTTTGATCTGGATCAGATCTGAGATATTTCAAATCTGATTCTTATTATTTTAATAATTAAAATAAAATTAGATAAATTAAATCAAATTTAATTTACCTTGAAGTGGGTAATCCTATTACCCGATGATGATCCTATGACCAGTGAAAGGTTCTGGATCTATCCACGCAAGTGCTTGGCTTCTACCGGTATCCACTTAGACTGGATCTAGAGATCCTCTTCTTCTCTATCATGTCTCCAAAAATTAGATCTGGATTTGATCTGAAGGATCTTCAAAAGGAGTTTTGAAGATCAGCAGTTGTCCTTTGCAGCAGCGCAGCCTTCTAGCTTTCAGTCGCCTTTCTCTCATCTGGACTGCACCAACAAAGGTCCAAAATACTTTTGAACATGGAGAGGAGAGGGAGAAGGTGGGTTTGGCATGAAGGAAGAGGGGAGAGGTAGCCTAGGGGCATGGGATTTTAATTGCTCTTTGAGTTGGGCACAGGGTCTTATTTATAGACTATCTGTGATCCAACTCCTCTTCTTCCCCAACCAATCACAACTCTTTGTGAAATCAGATCTAAATCAGATTGGTGGGAATAGAGTTCCCTGGATTCCTCCTTAGAGGGTGCCTAAGACCAGTCAAAGTTGGTTCTTAGGAGAACTTTAATTGGAATCCAAAAAGAAGATGGAGTCCCATCCAACAGGGACTCCTGGGCACCTCCAACTTGGGCACACGCCAAGGGTGGCGTGCGCCCTCCTCCATGCCAGGTTCTGGCAAGGAGACAGGCCCCCACCAACTCTCCAATAGGTGCATGACACGTGGATAGAAGTCAAAGTGTCAATGGTCAACATTTGACCAATCAAAGGTCAACTTTTGACTAAACTCAAAGGACGAGAAATGGCAGGTGACCAAAAATGGTAGGTAATGTCTTACAAAATAAGACAACCTTTTTTGACTTGGACAAGCTTCAGTCAGACCAAATGAAGGCCTCTGATTGAGCACAAACTCCTTTGGCTCAGTCAGGATAACTATTTATGATAGTAAAAAAAGAATGTTAGGTTCAATCGAGTGCTAGCACGATTTTCTTGAACCTAATTGAATCTTATTCAGATCAATTGAACTGGATTAGTTCAATTAATGATCACCAGATTCAAACCCTTATTTGTATGACCTAGTTAGATTTAGTTCTCTATGATAATGAGATATGTCATGATCTCTATCATCGACATTATCGAAACTCCTTTCGATGGATCAGAACTCTTCTAATTCGAGCAACTAGAATGATCGATCATCTAAATCATTCTAATTGCTCCTAAAATTCACCAGTGACACCTAACAGTATATGGTGGCAACCCATCAGAGTTGAATGCGAACCTCTTGGTGCAGCTACCTGTGTGATTAAGTTCTATCTTGAGCCCCGATCAAATTCGGGTTAAGGTGAACTCGTCAAACCCTAGTCTCTATCATATGTTGTAATCATTCGATTCAAGTCCAATGTGAAAACCTAAATAGAAACTCTTTCTATTATTTCACTCTCTCATGGCCATGGACTTCTAGATTTGATTCTCATGATCATTATAGGGCTGCTCCTCTACCACCGAGGTAGATAGATTCCATCTTGATGCTATCCAGTTCCTACAATGAACATGCTATAGCCAACATACACCTCAGGATTTCGAATGGCTAGGAGATCGAGTAATGGTGTAGTCAAACTATAACATGCTCAAGGTGAACTACCGATGCATCTCAGATCAAAAAACCAGACATACTACTGCAGCATCGAGTCAGTCATTGACGAGAAGGTAGACTCCCTAATGACTACTCGAGATGGTCACGCTCAGTGCCCTCGTTCTCTAATGAGTATCTGTACTCTCGCTCTGGTGTCTCCACATCGTAGACTCAAGACTCATCTACTAAAGAGAAGCGATTGTACACCAACCTTCTGGATCAATCACCATCCTCATGATGATCCTATGATTGGGAGCATTTTATGAGTTAATAATGATTATTCATGTCTTAAATTTTCAACTTTTGAAAATATGAATTATCATTACCATTAACTCAAAAGATGTATCACAAACACTAAATACACATATGTGATAGAAAATAATCCATTTTATTGATATTAGTCAAAATTATAATTTTGCCCCTAGAAGTGTATTACAAGTATCAGCCAATTCTGACTTTTAGGACACATATATCTAACAATCTCCTACTTATCCTAAAGCCAATTGACTATAAATCTAAGTTCCATCTTCTCAAGATGGGCTTCAATCTTCTGCTGGCCCAACGGCTTTATAAGCGGGTTTGCCACATTGTCTGTAGAGTCAACTCTCTTGACCTCAGCATAATTCTTCTCGAGATAATCGCGGATGAGGTAGTATCGCCACTCAATGTGCTTGGATTTTTGATGAGACCTCAGCTCCTTAGCAAGGGCTATGGCGCCATTGTTGTCGCAGTATAGAGGAATGGCATTTGATGATAGTACTCCAATTTCTATAGCAAACTTCTTATACTAGAATGCTTCCTTTGCAGCCTCTAATGCAGCGATATATTCTGCTTCCATGGAGGAATCTGCTATCATGGTTTGCTTGGAACTCTTTCAGCTGACAGCACCACTATTGCATACAAACAGACTCCCAGATGTCGACTTTCGATCATCTATATCGGACATAAAATCCGAGTCTGTGTATCTCTGGACTTGGAGTTCTCCGTTACCAAAGACCAACATCATATCCTTAGTTCTTCTCAAGTACCGAAGGATACATTTCACAGAAGTCCAGTGTTCTTCATCTGGATTTGACTGATATCTGCTTGTGACACTCACAGCATTGGCTATATCAAGTCGTGTACATAGCATGGCATACATGAGGCTCCCTATTGCAGAAGCATAAGAGATCTTGCTCATGCATTCTATTTCCTCAGGTGTGCTAGGGCACATCTTCTTGGAAAGATGAATAGCATGTCTGAAAGGCATTAATCCCCTCTTAGAGTTTTCCATACTAAACCTCTTTAGTACTTCCTCTATGTATATCTTCTGTGAAAGTCCTAGCATCCTATTCGGTCTATCCCTATAGACCTTAATTCCTAGAATAAAGGATGCTTCACCTAGGTCCTTCATGGAGAATTCCTTAGACAATCATAATTTGATTGTTGTCATCATAGAAATATCATTTTCAATAAGGAGGATGTCATCTACGTACAATATGAGGAAGACAACAGCGCTCCCACTGACCTTTTTGAAAATACATGGTTCCTCTTCATTTTTGATGAAACCAAATATTTTGATCACATCATTGAAACAAGTGTTCCAGCTTCGAGATGCTTGCTTAAGTCCATATATGAACCTTTGCAGCTTGCAAACCTTATGATCAGTATCATTGGATGTGAAACCTAGTGGCTATTTCATATAGATATCTTCCTCAAGATATCCGTTCAAGAATGCCGTTTTCACGTCCATTTGCCATATTTCATAATCAAAATAGGCTGCAACGACAAGCAATGTGTGATGGATTTTAGCATAGCCACTGAAAAAAAAAGATTATCCTGATAGTCAATGCCTTCGCATTGACTATAACCTTTTGCCACTAGTCTAGCCTTAAATGTCTCCATATTTCCATCTGCACCAATCTTTCTCTTGAGATCCATTTACACCCAATAGGTACTATTAACTCTTCTGGTGGAATCACAAGGTCCAGACTTGGTTCAAGTGTTACGAGTCAATTTCCTGACTGCATTGCCTCTAAGCCATTTTTCAAAGTCGATATCTGATACCGCCTCGTTGTAGATTTTTAGAATCACACCATGAGCACCATTACCTATGAGGAATATTTCCTCTACTTCCCTCTGAAATTAATACCTAAGTATCTTTCAGGAGGATGGAAAACTCTTTCTGATCTATGAGGTGGAGGAGGTAGTGTTCTTATATAGCTAACTAATTTGGTTCCAATTAGTTCCTTAGTCATTGTACTTATGAAACTTTCTCATCAAGCTTAATCTGCTTTCCAATGCCATTATCTTGAATAACTATTTTTCAGAAGAGATGGGATGTCGACTCACAATCACTTGTGGTCTTCTGAAATGTAGAAATAGTATCCTAAGACTCTTTAGATATCCTATTGAATTGAGCTCTAAAGGACCTAAACTCAACTTGTTCGCTTGTTGTCTTTTGACATGAGTCGGACAACCCCAAAATTCTGAGATGACTCAGACTTGATTTCTTACTGTGCCATATCTCATACGGTGTTGTAATCTTCTTCTCTT